>JABEXW010001117.1:0-27809 GCA_013266185.1 Fusarium sarcochroum | reverse complement strand
GCGTAAAGAGACGTTGAGTTCAGTTGATAACAAACCATCTTACCAAGACCGATGCCTGGGGCAAACATTTGCACAAAGGAGGGAGTATAAAAAGCAGAAAATGACACCAAATCAAAACCGAAACCTTTCCTCATCATCTGATCATCCCAGTCGTCGCAACACGGAAACTAGAACGATGATGATGAACTAATCCCTTTTATATGGGATTAGAGAAACTGAGTACTCAATATTTTCCATAAGTTTGTACTGCTCCACGGCAGTATGGGCGAGAGCATTGTTCAAGTGAACCATTAAACACAATTGATCACAAGTCTATCTGTTGGATTTTTTTCTCTCCATTTTTGTTTTCTTTTTTGCCGATGTTTTCTACTTTATTTGGAGTTATTTTGGTCAATATTGACCTCCATAACCGATACGAACGAGGACTTACCTACCAGGCCCGCAGATCAACTTGAACCGTTAACGAATAAATCTATTGCAGGCTTTAGGTATTTCTTGAGCCTCTGTAGTCTGTGTGCTAATCAACTCACCTAACCCAGAGAACATGCCATGGAACCAGCTGGAGTGTGATCCCTAAACTGCAAAACACCATGATCAGTTTCTTGGTAGGGTCTGTATCAGATGGGCAGATCTTTAGGGTGAGCGTTGATAACGTAGGTGCTGTTTTATCGACGGAGGTTTTGGTCCGGTGAGTAACCGCATGTCCGTGCCGCAATTGAAGCATCGCGATGGTGAACTTGAAAGCACACCATATCTTGCCATGGGTGGGAGTGAAGCCATCGTGAAGAGTGGAGAAAATATTACATTCACGGCTTCGAGGCCCGGTCAAGATTGAACATTGGCATAATGCAGTGTGGCCCGGTGACCGTGACCGAAACCGGGAGTCAGATGGGGGGAGAGGGGTGAAGAGAAGATGCTCTCATTTCTGTAGCAAAAAAAGTGAAGCTATCGTCAGAATCTGACCATCACCATACCACACACCGATGGATCGCCGGCCGGGCATCAACAACCACCCAAGAGCGAACGGTGCCTTGCAGAATTCTAAAGCCGGAGCAGGGGTCCCCAGAAAAGGCCCAAAGAGGAAATGTCAGAACAAAACCTGCGTCGGATTACGTCAAGCGCCGATGACAGTTCTTCTTTTTAGCGGATTGCGGGGATTAAGCTAAGTTGGGTTGGGAATTAGATGGAGCAAGGCAAGACTGTATTTCCCCAGACAGAGAGGAACATTAAACAAGATACTGGACATTTCTGTTTATACGGAGTAAAACTTGCGATAAGGATATGATCAAGGTACCATCAGAAAAGAAATACAAGGGATCAGCATATGTTGAGACTCTATTCCCGTACAAGTGACCGCTGCAGAGTCTTCATTTCTTAGCCACACGGTCCTCCTGCAAAGAAGGTTCTAAAAATTCTACTCTAAATCTCGATATAAGCCGCCTGATTCGTCATTGACCTTGGTGCCGTGTCATGTCCACGTGGGGCCGGTCTAGGATATTGACTAACAGATCTGCATACGGGGTTTCAATTCTATGCTTCCTCGGACCTTGATGTTGCAGATATTCATCCTCCCCAGGATATGATAGTCATAAGAATTAATTATGACCTCAATAATGAAAATAGAAGATACTGCTCTAATATCTCCATAAACTTTTCTCGTCTCTTCAAGTGCAAAACTCATCGAGTTAGTATCTGTTGCTCACATCGATATATCACCATTTGTGGGTCCGGGGAGACGAAAAGCTTATGAGGCGAGTATAACTACGATGCGAATTTCGGCCCGTGGGGAGGAAGCTCAATTTGGTATTCAGAAATGCATTCCGGAGCTTTCCTCCCGCTGTGCTCGGGGAAAAGAGTCCAATGCTCACGGTAGGTATACCCTCACCGGAGAACTTGACGTCAACTTCACTTAACCAAGGCCCTCGTTGTGGAGATTGCTCACCTCCTCACCAAGAGACGTACAATGAATGGCAAAACAAATTATTTCATCATTATAAGGGAGAGAAGTAGTAAGTAGGTAGACATATAAATATAACTATGAGCAGTCGCTCTCTATATCACCAACAGCTCAAGCATATCTTCCCACAACTACACCATCGATCTATCCCATCTCCCTCCAAGCCATCCACAGAAAGAGCACAGGCACAAGACTACCGCTCAAATGGAGAGGGCTCTATCCGCCGTAACCGTCAAGCCCGCTCTGGGCACCGACAGACATGAGGCTCCTTACCTTAACGAAGACGGCTATGTCGACTTCAAGGATGGCGATCTCGAGAACCCACGAAATTGGTCCCTCACACGAAGATGGGTCATCACCTGCGTCGCTGTATTCCTCGCCATGAACGGCAACTTTGCTTCGAGTATCTTCTCGGGCAGTGTCGACTCTGTTGTTGAAGAGTTTGGAGTCTCAACGGTTGCCGCGAGCTTGACAACTACCATGTTTCTCCTCGGTTTCTGCGCAGGGCCCTTTGTCTTTGCGCCTCTCTCTGAGTTCTATGGTCGTCGATGGATCTTTTATATCACATTTGTTGCCTATATGGCTTTCAACTTTCTTTGCGCTTTCCCTACAACCTTTGGATCACTCCTAGTCGGAAGATTCCTGGCTGGAGTCTTCATCTCTGCTCCTCTGAGCACTACACCCGGTGTCCTAGTTGATCTCTGGGACCCTATCGAGCGAGGAAATGCCACTGGAATCTTTAGCTTGGCTTCTTGGGTTGGTCCCTCTCTCGGACCTATCGTCTCTGGATTTGTTCAGCTCAAGAAGACCTGGCGATGGGGCATGTACTCTGTCCTTTGGCTCGGAGGCCTGACAGTGATTCTCATGTTCTTGATCCCTGAGACGCATACGCCTACTATTCTCGCAAAGAAGTCGAAGCGAGCTCGACAATCTGGAATCAAGGGATACGAGGATGTCATTACAGAGGGAGAAGAGGACCAGCCCTCGCTGGCCCACGTCTACAAGCTGGCTCTTACACGGCCATGGATTCTCATGTTCGACTTGATTTCCCTCCTCTGCTCCGTCTACACCTGCATCGTCTTTACTCTTCAGTTCATGCTCTTCAGCATCTACCCAATTGTGTTCCAAGAGATGAGGGGCTGGAACTATGGTGTTTCACAGCTGCCCTTACTCGGTCAGGTTGTAGGCGCTGTTATGGGAGCTATTTATATCTTTGTCGACAGCGAGCGACGACGAAGCAAGGATGCAGCTGGCAAGACGCTATTGCCAGAGGATCGACTCCTCATGGCTATTGTTGGAGGTGTTGCGTTTCCCATCACCATGTTCTGGCTCGCGTGGTCTGCTCAGTACAAGTAAGCCGTTTATTCTTTATGCCATCAGTGTACAGTGACTAATACCCAACAGTGCTGTTCCATGGATTGTTCCAACTCTCGCAGGCACATTCCTCTCAGCCGCTCTAATGTTGGTTTACGTTGCCATCATCAACTATCTTACCGATACCTACGCTTCGTACGCAGCATCTGTCATCGCAGCCAACACCGTCGCCCGCTCTGCTGGCAGCGCCGCCGCTCCCCTATTCACGACTCAGATGTTCACTGCGCTCGGTGTTGGCGGCGGAGGCTCTCTCATTGGAGGAGTCGCAACTTTACTGGCCTTTATCCCGTTTGTATTCTTCTGGTACGGCGCGCGTATCCGTAAGAAGAGCAAATACGCCCTTGTCGAGCCCGATCAGATGGCGAAGCTGGACGAGGAGGCCGATCCCACCGACTATGGCGTTGGGCCTGATGAGACTACGCACGCGGGCGATATGGAACCTCAACAGAGCGAAAGTAACCGCCCCGAAGATGCATGATTTACGAAACAAAGTTCAAAAGAATTTGTATTGTCAGATTTGCACATCATGGTTATTCCCAACCGGAAATATTGAACGGAATTTTCTTATTGAGGAGTTTTGAATTTAACAGAGAAGGATATAATGGTTTGATTCATGTAATGTTAATAACGCCTGTATGAGATTAAGACTCTAGAGTGGAATTGGTACGGAATTGTTGCATAGGTATATTGTTTGGTATATTCTAGCGTGTAATCAGCATTTTCAACTTTTACCTTGATCACTTGGACCGGATATTATGATGTGCAATCTATCAGCTTTGAGATTACTGACTATTTAAAGAGAGAGGGAAAACTTGCTCCTCTGTTTGAGTTATTGATTTCAATGGTACCATGTCGAAGCTGACGTGACTATTACATAGATGCGATACTCGAGAATACAGCAGAAACACAAGATGGTAAACTTGATATCATTGGGTAAGGAACCGAGTCATAATGACCAACCAATAAGGCTGAATGATGTCTGTTGGGTTCAAAGTTGCTGTTGATCAGGGTCTGACTTGGTATCGATAATGACGTGCACATTACGAAAACAAGGGTTCACCCAGACGAGGTTGACTCTACAGGTCACAGGGTGTTTGTGCAATGCGAGTAACCAGACAAAGATGGAGCTCTGACGATGAGTGCTGAAGAATCTGATGTACTTTAGGCAAAACGGGCGTGGCTGGTGCAATTCGCATCCAAATTGTGGCTAAGACGGTCATGAACTCTCATCAGCAGGCATCTTTTGTTGCGTCACATGTTGGAGATGTCAAACATGGGATGGTGTGAAAGGGAAGAGGCGATTGGGCAGTCTAAATTCCCGCCCGGCTCATCGTGGCCGTTTCAATTAGCGTACGATTGTCCCGAGTTTCACAAAGTGACAAGTGTTTCTAGAAAAGAACAACTCATCAAAGTGGGAGTGGCAAACTCAGTTCGGGAACATGCACATATGCAGGTATCCTCCTTGTGCTTGTGTGAGGTAACACGGGATACCCCATTGAAGAAACGACTCTTGAGCCTCACTCCAAGGTCCTCGAGAGATAAAGTCCCGGGGGCCAATTACCAAGGTCAAGATGCCAATAGAGCCTCACTTTGAACAGTGCCCACTGGGACTGATGTTAATTAACAGGGTAGACCCGGACCCGAGGACACGGAGCCCCCGATAGATTCGGCCAAATGCCCAGTTCCAACTACCGCAAGAGAGCGGAGGAAGACACCTGCGAACTCCAAACGATCAATGCATTTCCGGGCGTCACGTTTCAATTGATTTAATCGTGCTCGGTGTTGCCGGGCGTTTGGACGAGTTTAGAAGTGGAAATATATGCACGATAGTTGTGGCGCAGATAGAAGAGACTCGGCTGTGCTGGCTGTGCTAAGAATGCCCAGCTGGCTGTTGAGTGCCGCTGCCCCAGTGCCCAGCGCCCAGCGCGCCCCAAGAGCTGCTAGTGGGCCTTGCAAGGCCGTATCCCCTGTCAAATAGCGTCAGCGCTGTGCGTCCAAGTTAACAGGAACCCCTCTCCATTACGTCGTTGGTTTCGCCCCGCTGAAACGTCAGATATGTACAGAGAGAGCTTGAAGCTGCGACGAGACTTCTTGTTAGCAAGACAGCCTGACCAGCATAGTAAAACCTAACATGACACCTGAACTACTGTATGGTAGAATGTAGCCTAAACCCTAATTGCCCGGTATTATCTAAAGAGTCAGCAGGGAAGGCAGTGTTTCCATTGCTGCCTTCCGTATCCCATTGATGCCCATCCATCCACCATCCACAAACCAAACCTAAGCAGGTTCGGTGTCGTCCACTAACACTTTGCGCCTGCCGACTCAACCCACTTTCTTGGCTCTTTCTTGTCCCCGTTCCATCCCTCCCGTCCTTCTTTCCCCCTTGTTACAGTATCAAAAGGACCCTGTTTTGCTTGGGTTGAGCTGTGGCTGGGTTCTCTTGCTTCTTTTCTTAATCTGTTTCCCCGCCACATCCTCTTTCCCTTTTCCTCCTTGCATCGCCGGAATCCCTTAACTCTATATTAACGCAACATCCAATAACTTTCTGCACTTTATATACAACTTTATCCAACCATACAGCATACGTCAGACTATACATCACCATCAGAACATAGCGACAACAAACAACTCACACCTTCCCCATGGCAAACTACGACCCGTATGATCGGGACTACTCTCGCCGTTATGTGCGAGAGGAACGCCGAGAAGATCCCCGTTATCTCGACCCTCGAGACTCTTTCACTTCAAAGACCCATCGGGAGATTGTCCCTCGCGCTCGCGAGGATAGCGATCTTTCCATAGAAGAGGTTCGCCGCGAATTCCCTCCTCCCAGTAGCCGCGATATCCGCCGCGCCCGATCCGCCGGACCTGACTACTATGAGGAGGAATACGAGTATCGCCGTGGCTACGACCCTCGCGACCGCGACCGCGACTATGACCGCCGTTCTCGCCGAGGCCACCAAAGCCCTTACTACGAGGAAGATGATCGCAAACACAAGTCCAAGAGTGGTATGTCCAAGAACGAGAAGATCATTGCAGCCGTCGCTGGCGCAGCCCTTGCCGCAACCGGTAAGGAGCTGTATGATCGCCGCGAGGCGAAGGAGGGCCGCACCGACGTTCAGCGCAACCCTCTTTCCACAGCTGCTCTTGCCGGAGTTGGCGCTCTGGCTGCCTACCAAGGTGCTCAGTTCTACGGCAAGCAGCAGGCCAAGAAGGACCAAAAGGCCAACATGATTCTTCAGCGCGGCCGCGACGGCTATTACAGCGACTACTATTCAGATGAGGACGAAAGCCCTCGGGAGAAGAAGGGTCACAAGAACTTCCTCGAGAGCGCCATTGCAGCTACAGGTCTCGGTGCGGCCGTCAAAACTCTTACCGGCGGCGGTGGAGATGACACCAGAAGTCGTCGGGGAGGTAGTCCCTCCAGTGAGCGATCTCGTTCTCACGCTGGTCATGGCGGCGGTACCAACAAGGTCCAGAAGGCTGCTATGGCTTCTCTCCTCGCTGGTGCCACAGAGGCCTTCCGCGTTGCCAAAGAGCCTGGTGGCTGGAAGGGAGAGAAGACCAAGCGTATTCTTACCGCGGCTGCTGGTGCCGCCGCTGTCGATACGGCGACCGATGACAAGGGAGGAAAGCTGGGCCTTGCAGAATCTGTTATTGGTGGTTTGGTCGGAAACCGCCTGATTCGTGGTTCTAGAAACGACATTGAGGAGGACCGCAAGACAGGCCGTAGCCGTTCTCGCTCTCGCGCGCGATCCAAGTCTCAAAGCGGTGGAGGTGGTGCGAGCGGTCTTGCCGCTCTCGCAACCGCCGGCTTGGGTGCCCTTGGTGCAAAGAAGGCTCTAGACCGATCGCGATCCAGGAGCCGCGGCGGAAGGGGAAGAGGCAGAAGCGCCTCGTACAGCCCTTCTCCAGACCGACGCCGTGAACGCAGCCGAAGCCGCAGCGTTGTCGACAAGGCCCGAAACGGCCTGGCCAAGCTCGGTATAGGAGCTGGCGCTGGCGCCGCCGCTGTCGATGATTACCACCGACGTGAACAAGATGATTTCAGCGACCGCGGTGGCGGCCGCTCTCGCCGATACTCGGACGACATGTATGATGACCGGCGATATGGCAGCAACCGAGATTATTACGATGATGACCGGTCGTCCCGGAACAAGCCCAAGGAGCGGCGACGAGGAGGACGCTCGGATTACTCGTCTTCGTCATCAGACCTAGGAGACTCTGATGAGGATGAGAAGCGAGCCAAGAAAATGAGAGGTAAGCAAGTTATCACCACAGGCTTAGCGGCCGTGGCCACCATCCATGCAGCGCACGAGGTCTATTCTAGTATGGAGAAGAGGAATGCACGACACAAGGCTGTCAAGGAAGGACGATTGAGTGAGGGTGATGCCAAAAAGCTCAAGACGAAGGCGATCATGCAAGATGCCGCATCAGTTGGCATTGCCGCCATGGGTATCAAGGGAGCCATATCAGAGATGAAGGAAGCCAAGGAGTTGACACAAGAGTGCAAAAAGTTCAACCAAGACAAGGCTCGACGCCACGAGAAGCGAATGCAAAGACGCTTGCGGCAGCAGTCAATGAGCGACGGCAAGAGAAGAGCAGACAGTTGGGCACCTTCATCTCGACGTGTTGATGGGTACGACTCGGATCTCGAGTACGAATACTTCGACCCGCGAGACTATGGACGAGACTATGGAGGTGGTCCCAACAGGGGCAATACCTTCCCTGCAGAGCCTTACGAGGCTAGGAGGTATCCCAATGGTGGCGGTGCGCTGCCACCTCCCAACTGAAAGCCTGGCTGAGCCTTGGACGACATTCTCACTCTCACTCTCACTCCAACAACTACAATTACAACATCTAAACTCATGAATTATGACGAGACGACCATTTGGCTCATGAGAATCTTGAGCACACATACGGCGGAGTTATCGGATAAATGACAAAGGAAACGGAAATCGGAAGCAGAAAGATTGGAAAGAGAAAGATATCTGGTGTGAATGTGACCTACTGCGCTGCGTGGTGTGGCGTGTGCTTTTTGCTTTGCTGCTAAAACCCCCCCTGCATCAGATAGATGAAGCACATATGCTTTTCCCCCCCTTACCATTCCCACTTTCGTTTCACACGTGTATTCAAGACAAAGACTAACGACGATGATTGCATTAGACCATCGCCGATATTGAGCCAGTGGCTCGATCCTTGCAGGAACAGGTAAAAGCCCATGCCTGTCCATGCGCATGCGGCCTATCCTGCAGAAACAAAACCATATCCCGGCAGACCGGCACAAGGCCATCCAACGACGAGCTGCTCAAGTTTTCTAGAGAGTGGGGCAGGGTCTAGAAGGGTCTGGGGAACGGGGATGCGAGCGGGAATGCTACGGGTTGACCCAACAGGATGGGAGTGAATCTGTCGATGGCAATCACTCACTGTTTTGGTATGGTATGCACGATGATGAAGGGTGGGAACACGGATATCCGGGCTCGGGAAGAACGGCTCTGGAAAAGACGGGGGCTTGCAGATCAAGACTCGGCGATTGGACCGGGCGGGACAAGAAATCGAGAATAGCCATGGTAAGACATGTCCTGTTTGACGGAATGTGGGAGGGGAGGTTCTTGTGTATTTGCATACGACCGATGGTTGGGCTTTTTCCTTTTGTCGTGGATTTTTTGATATCTTTTCCCTTGGATATGAGGTTCTTTGGGGGGCTTTGGCTCTAAACACTTCTTGAATGGTAGGATCCGGCCCAGTCCCTGAGAACAACTTGACGAATCACGAACTATAATGAACGACCATAGCTTATAAAAAAACTCTGTTCTGTTTGGTCTCGATGCATCTATCTTGTTACAATGTCCCGTGTTGCTAGTGGTGAGGCTCTTGTGTTCAGCTCCCTTGTATTGCCTCGATCGTGGTCGATTCGAGGCGAGTGAAACAACGGTCAAGCACCTCTTCGCTCCTTCGTTCCCCCCATCGAGTCTCGTCTCACTAGGTAAGGCAATCTAAACCCCTGCACCGTACCTGTCGCTCATTGTACCATGTGTGGGTACGTACCTCACGTATCCCCACGATATGCCCTGACCTTGGTTTTGTCGTTTCCATTTCAGAGTTACGCCAAGACGTCATCATGCCATGACGTCACGCCAAGGATCCACTTGCATTTGACAACTCAGCACTCGCGTTTATGGACCAGCCTTGGAGTAGAGATGGCATGGCTGTTTAGTCACGAGATGGCTGATTATGTAGGAAGAAGTAAATAAAAAGAAAGTTCCATCATGTAAGCGCAAACTAAGAGCTTCGTTGGCCTGTTATACCAGAATTCAAGGAAGTTTTGGTCAATTCACGTATAGCAGCCAATGAGTGGTTGAGTACCATGACTGTTGATATCCCAAAGAACAGAAGCTGGTAAATGGTGTATTATTCTGCGAGCAGCGCTATGGGTGTGATATTCAGTAAAAACACGCCTGTCTGGTCTTGGTCTTGGTGCCCGTAATCGCACGGTCGTATCATGCGCCGAGACCACCGCCTGATTGTTGCTTCCAGTTCTGCGCCATGGACAAGAGGTTGGACAGGTTGGCCGCCTGCTTGTCATCGGCAGGGAAGACATAATCGGTATACTCCTCCCAAGTGTCGTCCTCGAGCTTTCTCCGTCGCTTCGTCTTGCGCGGCATCTGTTTCTGAACCGCCTCCACGTCCTCTGCAGAGCCGTGAGTGCGCTCAAACGAGAGCCAGGCGTTGAGTAGCGATACGCATTCTTCCTTGAGATCTCGATCTCTCATGCTCTTGTGTGCGCGCTTGAATACCTTACGTGCTCGTGCCTTGGCCTCTTCGCTGACTGGTTGCTCTTCGTCACCCTCTTCCTCCTCATCTTCGGGGATGTTGATCTCAAAGTGTGCGTAGCTGATCCAGACCTTGACGTGGTCTGTCTTGTCCAGAAGGCGCTCGTAAAGGTCTCTTGTGCGGTCATACTCGCCCTCTTCCTCCTCAAAGTCGATATATGCCTTCCATAGCAGTTCGGGCATGTCGAGTTGTTGTTGCTGAACGGCAAGCTCAAAGATGGCGCGTGTGCGCTCAAGGTCATCCAGACCACGTTCGAGTTCCGCAAACTTGATCCATGTCTGGCAGTTGGCTGGGTTGTATTCGATATGCTTCTCATATAGAGTACGACACCGCACGAACTCGAACAACTTGCGCTCTAGGTCAACGTAGCCATTGAAAATCTTGTCCTTTGGACACATGCCAATGGCGCGACCAAAGAGTTTCCGCGCCGCAGTCAGCTCGCCCTGTCGGATCTCGAACTGCGCCGCCAGGATCCAGATCTTGGCAAATGTGAACCTCTTGTGTGGAATCAGCCCCAGGCATGTGTTGTAAATCTGCCGTGTCCGCTCAACATCCTGTCCTTCCATCTCTTCCCATATGGCGTAGAAAATCCATAGATAGATGTACCGTCTCCAGTGCCGCTTTTCCTGTGTTGGCGGTACTTGAGCGACAGCCCTTTCGTATATGTCTCGGATCCGATCAGCGTCCCGGGAAGTCTCCTCCAGCTTTGCATAGTCGAACCAAGCATCGTAGTTCTTTGGGTTCTCCTTGATAAGTTCTTCGTAGTATACTCTCCGTTTGGACAGCACGACATCCTCCACTCCGTCCCTGTCACCGAATTGCTTCTCAAATGTTGTGTATGCCTTGTGCAGAATCATCGACCTAGATCGCGGCAAGCGGTCGAGGGCGTATTTGTAAATCGCACGGGCGCGCTCATACTCCTTCAGCTTGGCCTCAAATCGAGAATAGGCGATAAACAGCTTCTCATCGACAAACTCGTCGCCCAGTGCCTCTACTGCTTCTCCAAAGACTTCCCGCACCTGATCGCTGGTACCAAATTCTTCCTCAAACTTGGCCCACTTGATCCAATTCCGAGGCTCAGGATGAATCATAGTAAAGGTCCGGAAGATCTCCCGTGCTCGGTCGAATTCGCCGTATCGCTTCTCCAGCTTGATGTACGAGCTCCATGCCGCCTCGTCCGGCTGCCACTGCATCCAGCGATCAAAGACTTGTCGTGTTCCAGGAATGTTTCCCAGCATCTCCTCCATGTAGACATACTTGTACCAGATCTTGTCGATTCGCGGTAGGCGCGCCACAGCGCGATCGAGGAGGTTTCGCGCATGGTTGATGTTCCTCGACTTCATCTCGGCCTCGATGTATCTAATCCATAACTGGACGTTATTGGGGTGAGCGTCGAGAGCGCGCTCAAAGATGGATCGCGCGCGTGCAAACTCCTTCTGCTCGAGTTCCCATTGCGAATATCGCATCCAGTTGTTGAGGTTGAGTCGATTGCGTCGCACATAATCCTCAAACTCCTTTCGCTTTCTACCCTGAAACTCGTGAAGCTCTTCCAAATCAGCAAATCGTTGGGTGGGTGCCTGAACTCCAACTTCTTGCCGATCAACGGCCTCTCGAAGCAGCTGCTCGGCGCTGATTTGGACAGGCGCGGCCGCCTTGTTCTTGACCCTCGGGGGTCCCCTTGATGACTCCATCTTGTGAGACGCGCCTTCCTCAATAAATGAAGTTGATGAAGCTGATACCCTCGATGAGGGGCGAAGTTGGGAGAAACAAAAAAGTACGAACGTGATGGATGAAGTTTAAAGTCAACAGCAACGCGACGAGACAAAAGCAAGAGCAATAGCAAGGCTCAAAAATTCAGGGTGTGGCTAACCAATTAAACGCTATTTTGCTGTAAAGATGGTCCACTTTAAATATGTGGCGCTCATCAGCCTCGCAGCCTGACCAAGGCAAATATTTAGTTAAACCGATGCCTACTTCCACGACTTGATTCGCGACAATCAGCCTGATACATCCACATCATCCTTTTCTCGCACGCCGCCATCATGTCGACAGTCGCAGAGGATCTTCTTAACGATTTCGGAAGCTCAGGCGACGAGGCCGAGGAGGAGCAGAACGATGGCCTCATCAAGGAGGAAGAGGCAAATGGCGATCGTGACGCTATGGACGTCGACGGCGACGGCGACGCTGAGGCCAAGGACGAGGAGGATTCTGACGACCTTCTCAACGACAGAGACGATTCCGAGGCGACAAAGGTTAAGGTCGAGAAGATGCAGCTCGGAGAAGTCAAGGACGTTCGAAGCGTAGCCAGTCTGATGCAAACGCTGGAACCAGTTCTCGAGGTTAGTACTATTACCCCCAACAGCTTCAACGGTCGCGTCTTGATGGACGATTCGTTTACATCAGTTCTTTTGGCGGACAGCCCTGACGTATTGCCTCGGACGCTACAGAAAATCGCACACTACCGATCGCAAGCCGCGACTCAGAATACCAACCTCGGAAACATTGAGGACCATCCCGAATATCATCTCTTGACGCAGTCGAATAGCTTCTCAACCCAGATTGACGGAGAGGTGACACTGGTTCACAAATTCATTCGCGATCACTACTCGACACGATTCCCCGAACTCGAGCGTTTAGTCACGACACCACTCGAGTATGCGAAGGTCGTCGCCATCATTGGAAACGGTCCGCTGGACTCGGAGAGCATCAAGGCCCTGCAGACCTCTGCCGACAACCCTCTGGGCATAACCCTCAAATCGGTTCTCGATGGACCGTCACTCATGATTGTGACGATAGAGGCGACGACGTCAAAGGGCCACGATATGACCCCAGAGGAGCTACAACGCGTTGTCAAGGGGTGTGAGATGGTCATCGCCCTCAACAAGGCCAAGCAGACTTTGACGGAATACGTCCAGTCGCGCATGAACATCTTTGCGCCCAACTTGACAGCTCTCATCGGTTCTCTTACAGCTGCTCAACTTCTCAACGCAGCAGGTGGGCTTACTGGCCTATCAAAGACGCCCGCTTGCAACATTGCCGCTTGGGGATCCAAGAAGAAGCAGGCAGGGTTGGCTACGAATATCGGTGTTCGGCAACAGGGCTACCTCTTCCATTCGGAAATAATCAGGGGCATTCCTAACGACCTGAAGAAGCAAGCCCTCAGAATCGTCTCGGCCAAGCTGGTCCTAGCTGCCCGAGTTGATCGCATACACTCAAGTCCAGACGGATCTACGGGAGAGGAGCTCAAATCGGCGTGTCTTGAGCGCCTAGAGAAGTTGACTGAGGCACCACTACACAAAGGACAACGCGCACTCCCTGTGCCAGACGACAAGCCATCCCGCAAGCGAGGTGGACGACGTGCTCGTAAGGCCAAGGAAGCGCTCGCTATGACTGACCTCCGCAAGGCGCAGAACCGCATGGCATTCGGCAAGGAGGAGAGTGAGGTTGGGTATGGTACTGGTGAGTCGACGGTTGGCATGGGCATGATCGGACAGTCCAACGATGGTCGCATTCGCGGCATCCAGGTCGATCAGCGCACGCGTGCAAAGCTCAGTGCCAAGAACAAGGGCTGGGGCGGGAACAGTACCGTGGGCGGCGCTGCCTCGTCTATCGGTGGTTTCGGTCAATCATCCAACATTGATCTACGGGGACGCGGCCTGCGAGCCTCTGGTGTCGGCAGCACAGTCGGATCAGCAACAGGCACAGCGTCATCGCTGGCATTTACTCCCGTTCAAGGTCTGGAGCTGGTTGATCCCAAGATGCAGGCAGAGCTCAGTAAGAAGCGCAAGGCTGAGGAGGACCGATGGTTCAAGGGCGGTACCTTCACTGGAGTCGGAGGGTCCTCGAGCGGCAGCGGGTTCAAAGTACCGGAGCTTCCGGCAGCCAAACGAGTTGATACAGGGCTACCAAGATGGGCCCTCCTTCATCATCGAAATGATTGATTTTCACCATCATTCAGGCACAACACAAGTATTGTGTTCTGTGAAGCAGGGATCAGCATGGGAAAGTGCAGGGTTAGCATGGGAAACATGACTTTCGCATCATCATCATCATCATCATCATGATCGCCGATGATGTATTTCGCCGACCCATCATATGATTCGGGGAACTGGTCCTGTGCTAAACCCGTATCACGATGCTAGGCGACCAAAAAGAAATATAAAAAATGAATGGGGCGGGTGTCCGGCGAACAGGGCGTTTCAGGGAGAGAGGATCCGCGATTCCCAAGAGCGGAGAAGGATGGATGGGAAAGTAACTTGGCTTGACTTTAGAGCAGCTCAAATTCTGATTGCAGTTTTCAATGCATGGGAAACTCGGCCCGGAATGTGATCAACCAAGAAACCGCAATGTTGCAAAAAACCGGCTTTGGATACCTAGACGCAACAACAATAATTGGGTTGGTACCGAAAGATAACTAACTGGTGCCGCACCAGGGTGTTGGGGAAGACATAAATCGCAAATCTCGATCGATCGACAATGATCGTCGACTTCACCACCAACGTGACCTGTCAAACAGAACATGGCTGCAACATATTGGTCCCTTTGTCTTGAATGGATTTTATGCTTAGCCATCACGAGAGGCCCTTTGTATAATTCCCAGCTGCACTAGGGCCATGTCCCTAGGTTCCGAGACGTTGAGACGGCGCGCCGTTGGCGTTGGACGGCTCGGTTCTACACATAGTAGTAAGTATGTTCTCAATTACAGGGTAGCTGAGCTCAACTCCAATCCGCCGGATTCTGCTGTAGCATGTATAGCAGAACCCTGTTTTTAGCTGGACAAGGATGCCCACTCACCGCCAGAAACACCTGTTTCAGTGTATCGAGATGTGAGAATGCTGTCTTGGTACTCCACGAGTTGTACATTCTTGCATACGCCTGCACTGCCACATATCAATTTGGGACAGGCAACTTCGACAAGGCATTCTAGGCAGTGAGGACATCATTCGTTGAATACCTCCGCCTGCTCATCCCCCAACGGGAGTAGCCCAGACCCCTCCAGGCGGTCCGGTAAATAATCGACACTTTACCTAACTTTAGGATAAGTTATCAATAATAACTAGACTATGCCGACATCCATGCTGTAAAGAACTGAAGATTATAACAATGTGCGCCCGAAGAGTTCTATCTGCATCATGGAACCAATATTTTCAAAGTCCTCAAACCCTGTCCGAGAAGATAGACATGATTGCAATGGTATTTGTCTAATACTGATGTTTAGGTTAGACTATGAACATATGAGAAAGATAATCAGCAGGTATAAGTCGCTATGACGTGGTTGTATCTTTCAATATCGAGCAGTGTGTAAGTACATATGGCCTGGAGCTAACCTGTTACAGTAAGCAAACAGTAAAGCACCAGAGCAACACCAGGACGACGAACGGTTGACAGATGTATCACTCACCTTCGAACCAGTCCAATAGTCCACACAAGCAAGATGAACTAGAAAACTCCAAGATTAGGCTGAGTCAGGTGTTAGCAAAAAGCGCAATCGTAGCGCCTCGAACAGAATGGATATATCGTGTCCTAGCATAGGGATTAAGGAGTCGTTGAGACTATCAGGAAAAACAACACCACAATAAGAGGAGCGACATTTGACGAAGCCCATGCCCCGGTATTATTAGGGGGAGGATGCAAGATCAATGATGCGCGGCATCAGGTGCAAATAGTCCAAGTCGAATTGAGGTTGATATTGTCACAGAAAGGCGGTGATGGTCCAGTACGCTTGCATGATCCAAGCAATAACATGGTCTCCAAGCGTTTCTCTTTATCCCAACGAGTCTCGATAATGCTTCACTGGAGAGATTGACAGGATCGCCAACAGCCAAGCAAACCCCGTCTCGGCCGGACATGCTCCTTGTTGCTGCTGGCCACGCCGCCAGGCTCCGGGCGACTGGTTTGGCGTACGGCTGGTTGCCGCTCGTGCCTGACAATCTATCCCCAAAAAACGAGGGGTGCTCCCAACTCGGCAGTATGATTGGATAGGGTCGTGGTAGGCGTCCCGAATAGGAGGGGGCCTAATGAAGCGAGTGAGGGCGTCACAGGCGAGGTCCCCTAAAGCCCCTTCTCTCCACCAGTCATCCTGTCCTGGTTTTGACGAATTGGTCCCTGCTTGCCATGTGTGCTTTGCTGGACCTCTGCGGGCTTCGCTTGGTTTAACAAGAATGATCGCCGGGGTCCCTTAGGTTAGGCGGGTCCCTTGTTCTCTCCGGGTCCTCTTCTCCGGCGTCATGTCTTCACGCCCCCCGTGCCCCCTACCGATACCCTTGATATTTGGTCTCAAAGCCCCTCGGTCGCTCAGGCGGCGGGACCCTCATGAGCCACGCGGACGGGACCGATGGGGCTGGCCTGCCTGCCAGGGCATCCGACCAAGCGCACTCCACGCAGGACAGCGCCAAAGAAGCCCAAAAGGAACCGATCCCCCTCCCGACCTGAGATCTGAACTGAACGTCGTTGACTCGATCCCTTTCGGTGCTTCGATCGCATTCAGTGGCAGCCGATGCGCCTCCCGCTGCCGCCATTCAGTATGCCCCCGCTGACCAGGGAAACAGGACCCTGGCTGGGATTCACTCTGTATCCAAGGAACTTGCCTGGCACACTCTTGACTTTCGGTCATCTGCGTATTTTCTTCCCTGGCTTTCAGATCGGTCAGAGGCTCAGAGCTCTTCCACGCCCACCCAGTCTTCTGGAAACTCTTCGATCCCCATCAACTCGACTACAAGCGCAGTGGTCGGGTTTTGAAACGCTGTCGTGGTCGTGCAGTACGACAAACAAGATTATTCAAGGCAATGCTCAGCTGAGCCAGCGGCTTGCACATCTGGATTTTCCTGCGGTTATCTAACATGAAGCCAAGTTTCGCATCGCCGCCCTTTCTGGCCACTCTGCGACCAAGTCTTCATTGCAGGATTATCTTAGCATTGTAAGCGTATCTGTCTGCGTGATCAAGAATTCTTGGCCTGGTCGGCCTTTTGCGTCATATGGGTTTGCTGGAAGAAATAACAAGCACAGGGGACTGTCGCTCAAAAACGATAGCTCATTATCTTGTACAGATTGACGGTGCCTTGTCTAGCCTGACTCTAAGTCCCTGTCGCTTTTGAGAAAGAAAAGTTTTGCTTCGGCGCAAGGGACCAGGACAGTAGGCTATGTATGGTCCATCAAAGTGATCAACTGCGACAGTGTCCTATTGAGCCCTCTGCCCTTCAAAGAACGGAGAACGTTGAACAATTCCATGCTGCTACTCCCAGCTTTAGACAGAAGGGCTGGTCCGTAACATGTATGGGGTTGAATGACGTCAACTGGCTGTGTGAGTCTGCAAACCACAATTCAAGGAGTCGTCTCGGTAACGAATGGTGGAGGGGACCCTGAAAGTTCCGCTTCTTCAGGGTTCAGGAAGAACTCCGTAGAATATGGTTGGCACTCCGGAGCAAAACGACCGAAGGGTTGTCAAGTCTGCTTTTTAGATCGAGGTACTCCGTAGTACTACGTATTATGATGGACTTTAGGAACACGGTATTTTGGATTGGACCAAGATCTACAGCCACAACCTCGCAACAACCCTGAGCTTGCACAGCTGCAGAGTGGAAGTCAATCTGCTGCGACGAGAGGGGTGCGCAGAACCAGAGACTAGGCGTACTAGGGTTAGGTACAAAGTAAGAATAGGCCATTCAGCGTGAACGGACGATGGGCAGCAACCTCCTCATTCATTAGGTTATTAATGAGCGTTGTTGGCTGCCATTGGACGAAATCACGCCTTCAACATCCCCATATTGATGTGATGGGGAAACCACCTGAGCTGAGTGGGAAGTCTTGAACAGGCAGTGGACAGGGTTCGACAACTGCATTGCGACACCCTTCGGGGCCAGGGGTATACTCCGCGCCGAAACAAACAAATGGCAGAGCACTCACTGTAATGGGGTCTGTAAGGTCTGTAAGAGTTGAAACGATAAGATAGAGTTCCTTTGCTGACTTCCGGAGGGGGTCCGGATTTTGCTGATTGGCTATCGGAGTATCAAGAAACGTTTGACGAGACGTTTGAGGCACGCCATTCTGATGGCCAACACATAAATTCAGTCAGCTGTTCAGTAAAAGGATGCTTTTCGGGCCTGCTTGATTGAGTCTTTTGATGGTAGTAGCAGCACGATAGTGGTAACCTTCGTCTTGGTTTCTCCAGGACGAACAATCAATGACTTTGGTCGCCCAATTCTTTTTTTGTTCCTCATGGCTGCTGTAAATTGATGGTCAAACAGCTCAACTCCATTGAGAAGTGGCCGTGCTGCGGCTGGTGTAGACCATAAGCAATGCGAATGTTGGCATTGACCATGTCTCCATAGGAAATCCACAATCCGACTCCCTTGATCGACATTTTCTCGATCCTTTCCGATTATTGGCTGTTGGAGTTTTCTCCTCCCGGCGTTGATGGGGACCCTTGGAAACGACCCTGGGAGCGTTAGCGTCAAGGGAATTGTCGTCCGCCCCCCCCGCTGCCTCCACTTTGCTTGCTTGCAAAGTCACACAGAAACTTAGTCGAAAGCAGCGTTAGGGGTTGTTTGTGTCTACCCCATCGCTCCATTCGGCGCCCGCAACCAGCAACGGGCCTTGGATTGAGACAAGGACAAGCCCCAGTGGAACCTGCTGGGGCACGTTCCCCAGAGCTAAGGTGGTTAGTAAGGCACAGACAGAGGTGACTCCACTGTGAGCCCTGAAGCTTCTTTAACGTTTGTTTGGGAGGAGACGCTCTTCAACCTCGACAGTCAGTCCGGGGCGCTGTCACCATGACGGCGCTTTTCGCTCAATGCCTTGTAAGCCCCTCTTGTATGTTACATAGGTAGCAGAGGCGCAACGGCGATGGTGTTGGTGTTTGGGAGTAAGCGAGCTTTGAGGAAGAGCGGGGAAAAGGTTAACCGCCAGGATATGATCGCGAACTGTCATCATCTGGATCTCATTACAACGCAACTTGAGGGACGATTTATCGGCTCCCGCGGTGATTCACGATAAGGTGCTCCCCTCTCTTGATGCTCCCACTTTGGTGTTGAACATGAACATGGAAAAACCCTGGGGTTACGGGTACAAAAAGGGGATTTGCAGGGTCCTACCCATACCGCCAGTATCCTTGGAAGCGACGGTATTGAGCCCTGCATGAGCGGTAGAAGAGAGTTTCTGTCGTACTTTGTTAGGTCTTGCTTTGGTGTAACCGTTATAGTTCCAATAACAGTTAGGGGTCGCTGGTACCTGAGCCTCGAGTCGTTCGGCTAGCTGAAGATTAGACAGTTGCCATAGCGTCCCACTGGCAGTCTGGACCTCTAGCTAAAGACTTTGCTGCTGTGTACTTGACGTCAACATGGTGCGATTTAGAGATGTACGGTGTCTCGGGGTCCCAGGTACTCGCCCACTAGCTCCTCTGATCCGGCTATCCGTCATGGTGACGCCGTAAGAGCCTGGGGATCGAGATTACAGTTGGGAAATCAGGGTCCAGGCTCCGGAGTGCCGTTCCGTGGGAGAGGTGCAGCAGGTAAGTCATCAGCTGGGCTGTAAGACTCGGTACGTACTCGATAAAACGTTGTTGCTGTCGCAATGGAAGAAAACAAAGGCGTCGCGCCGTGGTAGCCTCAATGCGGCCGAGTGAGAGGTTCTCGTCCGAGTGCAAAATCTATGGACACTGGCTTGCTCGCAAACGGGCCTGGCCTGGCCTGACTGAGGCGGATGTTGATGTGCTGCAACTGTGACTTGACTGTAACTAGGTTCAGAGCATTGCTGATTGAGCAAAGCTTGTTCCCGCATGATCAGACCGAGGGGGATGCCGGCCAAGTCAGGGTCAGCAAGATTTGCGGCCGCGTTGGGTTGTAGCGAGCGGGAGGGTGCGATGCCCCGTAAGGAAGTCGCGGGCTGAAATGAACTGAAGCAAGGTGAGGGCGAGGTTCAAGACAAGAATAGGTATCCATATCCAGTTGTTAGGGTAGCGTAGCGAGTGATCGACATTACCAGGCCGGACGTGAAGTTGAGAGATTGTTTGAGCGAGAGCCATTTCGGGAATAGTGTTCCAGGCAAAGGCAATGGCTTGCGCTAGGTGAAGGTCAAAAATCAAGCCCTTGGCTGTCTCTTGCTTGCTGTTCCTTGGCGGTTATCCTCAATCCTGGCAGGAGCTCCAGGAAGAGGAAGGATCCCTGTCGGTTGCAGCTCGCGAGGTCAAAAACGCCCCTTTGTCCCTGGCAAGTTGACCCCACACCACCGACTGCGTGTGTCGGTCGGGTCCCACTGCCAACTGAGGTGGGCTTGCTACGGGCAGCGCACACTACCACCTGTTTTAGTGAGCAGGAGCAGCTCCGGCCACAACCGCCTCTCAGCGGTCGACAGTCGCCGAGCCAAGTGGTGAGGGGGAGCGGGAGCTTGCTGATGACTCTCAGGGCAGGTGCCTCTTTGGAGAGTTTCCCATGCCAGCCCGGCCCAGTCCAGGGTTTCCTAGAGGCCAGGGTGCCACAGTTTACTTGCCACACCCCCAGCCAATACCAATTAAATTAATTTCTGAGTGATAAAAGGCAGCAAAAAGCAGAGAGAACTCGAGAGAGGGGACGCACGCCACTGTCTGCGGACCCCATGTCCGTGGCTCATGCACCCATTACCCATACCCAAGACCAAGTTACGTCCTTACATCGTAACTCTGGTCCTGGGCTCAACTCAGACTCGACTTTTTTCTCGATCTCATCGATCGATGGGGTTGCGCAAAAAATCCCATGCTTGATTCCCACCCTATCCTACCTAATTCTATCCCTTCCCTTCCCTTCTTTTACTCCACTCCACTGTACGTAGTCACTGGGGCCCCAAAGAAGCCCTGAGGAGTGCGTACACACTCCCCTTGATTTGTTCCCGTTGTTTTCCTTCTGCAATCCCAACGGGTTACTTATAAACTTAAGCTCCAGCCATCCATCACTCCCTCACTTTTCCAGCCTCGCTCTCTTTGATGTCTACCTGACTTCTCACTCTACAACATACACCTCGAGTACTTATTGTTTGTATACACTCAAACAAAACACCATTGGACATTTACATCTGTTACTGTATATCAGACTACCTCTTTCGTCCTTCTCTGTAACAATCGACCGTTGCTCCTTCGCTTTGGCTTCCACAACAACAATCAACCACAACCACCAAGAATCGCGTGTATATTTTTGCATGATACCGACATTAGACGCTTGTCTGTTTCTCTCCACCAATATTTGCAGAGCCGTCACCGCTCCAACCCTCGCGTCCTCTATACCTTCGCGACCCCAATAAAGCGGTCGAACTCCCCTGTCACCTTTCAGGTACACACAACTGACCACGAGAATCCCATCGGTCCCGTGTTCTTAAAAGCGGAGGCATTCTGAGCCATCAATCATCTTCTTTCGACCTCTTGAGTCTAGACAAGCTCTGCGGTTAGCCATCCCGCTATTTAGCTCCGCTTCGCTGCCGGTTGACTCCACTACTCTCCGTGCTGCCACCGCATTCAGGCACATTGTTATATCCGCCAGTCCTCCGATCTGCAGTCGCGCTCTATCGCGTACTTTCAATCTTCCCATAGTCAATATCAGCTCAGTTAGCTTTCCGCAGCTGCTACAATGACAATGCATGCTATCAACGCCGCTGGTCGACGAGTTTCTCTACTCAATGACGAGAGCGCATCACAACAACCTCAACAACAACAACAACAGGGACCACCTCTCAGCTTCCACTCTAGCTACGCGTTCTCACAGGCCTACCCCACTTCTGGCAGCAATGGCTCTTCTCCCAATACTCCTGAGCTTCTGCGCTCCGACTCCTACGATTCTCAAATGAGCGGCGACCCTGCGTCTCCTTCGACACCAAACGTCGATTATTACCCTCGACAACAGGTCATGTACATTATTCCTCAGGACTACAACCTCGATGCCAAGCACGCTGCCTACGCCGACAGCAACCGTTCAGCTTCTTACGACGCAGAGATGGTTAGCCAGCCCCGATCTTCGCCCATGCCCGAGCGCCCCGGGAAGCGCTACCCCTGCCGGTATCGCGACACTCATGGCTGCGAAAAGACCTTTACCACTTCAGGCCATGCCTCGCGGCACTCAAAAATTCACACCGCTGAGAAGGCTGTTCAATGCACATTTTCTGGTTGCCAAAAGAAGTTCACTCGTGCCGACAACATGAAGCAGCACCTCGAAACCCACTTCAAGGACAAGAGCCGGTCTTCCGGTAGCCAGCGCAGTCACAGGACATCGCTAGCTGATGCTCGTCGCAACTCTACATCCGGACGCCCTTCCGCGAGCCGCACATCCTCGTCCAGAACCCGACGCGACGCTGATCCCTATCCCCTTCCCACACCCCCGCTGGCCTCACCCAGTGTCAGCAGTGGATCTTGGGACATGGGAGCCCGCAACCTCCCCATTCTGAACCGCCCTGTCGCTGGCAGGACCCCTAGTGGTTTGGATGCCCTCGCAATGGCGGTCGCTTGCCAAGAGGGTTCTGGTGTCTGATTGTCGGATTTCTCACCCCTGACTTTTTCTCGCCGCCCCTCTACCTTTGGCATTATTCTAATGATGATTTTAATCATTCGCCAAAATCCTACTTTACACAACCCCCCCACTTGTCAACCTCATCTTTTGGCGCAAAAATATTCGCTTTTATGACTTGTCTGGATACAGATACGAGGGTGCAATTTTTTTTTTCATGTTGACTTTTTCAATTACGGCGTTGTACGAATACACGAGGAGCAACCCGGATCATTAGGCGTTTTTTTCATGGTGTTTCTTCGGATTTTTATTTTTCACAAAAGGTTTCTGGGAGATGGACAGTGTCGCAAGTACACGAAACGGCTTCACGAATGGTTCACTCAAACAGCACACACGGTTTAGATAAACGATGACAGGACGCGCCCCACTGGAGCTGCAAACTCCAGGGCAGAAAAACGCATGGCGTTGGCGGGGTTTCACGAATTGATGTTTCCAACTTTTTGTTCAAATACAAGACGGGGGGTTTGCCTCCATTTGAGAGCCGTTTCGGGCATCTCTGGGGCCAGGGCGCAGAAGGAATTGATGAGACAGCGACAGAGTACACACTTGTTGCTTCTCCTGTTGCCGCTCTAATAAGATGGCAGCATAGCTTGTTTATTTATGTATAGTTGCTTTATGAGTTGTTGAAGAGGTGCCATCGTTGGTGCCCAACAAATTAGATGGGGCACTTGAGTTGTGCACAATTGATACCACTTTGATTTCTTCAAAACAATCTGCTCTCTGTGACTTGACTATCAATAACCATGCCTTCTAAGTTGATTTGTCTGGTTTATGTAAGAAGGTCTTATCACATAGCTCAGTCCTATCATGACTATCTACTGGATCTATGGTGTATGGGAAGAATGTCATCAGTCGAATGATAACTCTTGAACCTGGACTTGCTCCTTTTGTAACCCATGTTCAGTCTTTCTAACCCGACTTCAGTCTAGACAACCAGTTGAAACAATTGCTATTGATTAAGACTGAAACCCGCTCCATAGCATGTTATTTGCATGATATGCTCTTGGCGGTGAATGAGCTGACCGTGGAGAACCCCATCTGCTCGCTTAGTGCTTTCCCCTCACTCAAACACTATCTGATGCTCCTCCAAATCACACTTGCTACGAGTTCACGTCATTTACTGCAAATAGTGTTCTAATATTTTGTTTATGTCCAGCCGTCTATCGTCCGTTATCATTACTGCCCCAATCATCATCATGTCGCATCATTCCCACGTCAGACGGGGTCCAGTATCACCAGAGGTCGTCCTTTTCAGCACATAGCCTGGCCATCTCTAGCTGCTCATCTGTCTGGCAGACCAGCACCCGTTGTGCAGCATCGCGTTTGCCGAGTTCCTGAACCACATCCTTGATAGGTTCCTGGTTACTTGCATCGTCAAGGGCAAAGCCTAAACAGGCCACTCGGCCGACGACGGCAGCTCTGAGTTTAGCGCTGTGCTCTCCAATGCCACCAGCAAAGACTAGAGCATCAACGCGGCCCTCCAGAGAGACAAAGTAAGAGCCGATGAAGGCGGCAACACGGTCAACAAAGATGTCAAAGGCTAGGCGGTGGGTAGGCTCATCCGAAGCGGCAACAACGCCGAAGTTCGTCGTGCCGGTCATTGACTTCCAACCACTCTCCTTGTTGAGGATTTCCTCAGCTCGTGAGATGTGAAGATGCTTGGTGGATGCAGGGGACAGTTTCCCCACATCGGAGGCATAGTGGAAGACGAGACTGTAAGGTTGGCCAGGGTCAGCATGCAAGAACCTTAATTTAGAAAGGAGACCCTTATCCCACCCTACCCTCGGTTCCGGATCTGATGGATGATCTGATGAGAGTGGTACTCCGCTTCATCCGGTGGGGCCTGGGTTCTGGACTCTGGACTCTGGACTCTGGACTCTGGGTATCTGAGGGATTGGACTTCTTACCTGGGATCAACACTGCCACTTCGAGTCGCACCTGGAAGGCCCGCCAAAGGCGTCAGCCCCATACTCGTATCCCAACTCTTGCCGCCTTTGATGGCGCATGCGCTCGCACCGCTACCAAGATGCAGAGCGATGATGTTTAAACCGTTGACATCCTTGTCAAGGTACTGGGCAACGGATCGAGTAATAAAGGCATAACTGATGCCGTGAAACCCGTACTTGCGCAAACGATTGCTCTTTGCAATCTTTGGGTCAATGGGATAGGTATATATGTGCGGGGGTAGGGTTGTATGGAATTGCGAGTCGAAGCAGGCAACATTGACGGTGCCAGGCAGCGCGCTGATGCATGTGTCGACAATACTCAATGCGACACCATTGTGAAGCGGTGCCAAGTCGCTGAGCTCTTCAAGATGGTGATAGGTATCTTGAGTGATGACCTGAGATCGATCATAGTCGCCGCCATGGACAATGCGGTGGCTGGCAATGGCGATGTCCTCCTTTGACGAAATCTCTTGCAGTTGGCTGTCATCAATGAACGTCTTGAGGAGCAGGTCAAAGGCGTCCTCCTGGTTTTTGACACTCTCAGCAACCTCTTTGGCCTTGACCACCTTCTCGTCACGACGTGTATATGTGAGGGTCGCTGGTGGGGCAGTTAAACCAACGATCTGTGCCTCTGCGATTTGGTGAGGTTCGGCATTCTTGTCTGAGGTATAGACTGAGATCTTGACCGAGCTGGAGCCGGCGTTGATGGCGAGGATGACCTTCATGACCGATATAACGACTTGTGCGAAGTCAATGGTTTGGTGTTGAGTTGGTAGCAACAGCAGCGCCAGGCAAAGGGAGCTCGACTTTTATGACCCTCCTCCCGCCATGGCGGGTTGCGCATCTCAATGACGACACAGCTCCATGGTCTGATCTAGGTACCGCGGGGCATTGACAGTCGGGGTGGGGGCCCCGAGTATCCCCCCCGTAATCTGCCCACGGAGAGCGACATGTGGTATACAGCCTGTTAACGTCTAAGTCGACATGCCAGCCAATCCCCCACGGGCGGCTACCGATAACCATCTGTTCGCCGACATTTGACAGGCTTCTGGACGGGTAAAGGGTATGAGCTGTCGCTTCTGTCAAACCCTGTAGCGGCTGTCACCCCACCATGAACACGCACTGCAGCATGAGCATGTGGTTCGGGTAGGTGGTGCAACTGGACACTGCTGATATGATATAGCATCTGACACGGATTTGGCCCTTCAAGGCGTAGCTTCGGCCGCGTCCGTGGGTTCTGGCACCGAATCTAAAGTATGATTCTGCCACCCAGAGACCGGTAAATCGGGAGAATGTCCCGGCAGAATTTGTGGCGAGGGTAATTCAAAGTGGTTCGGCGGAAACGGGATGCCATTGAATTCACGGTCCGAACTGTGGCAATAAAGCCAAGTCTCAATGAATCGTCGGTATGCTGGTCTGACTGTTAGCTGACTTGTCGTGAGACAGGCTTAGAAACTCAATCAGAGCCCCTGCGAGAATTCTCATTACCTTGACGTTCAGTGAATTGGATCGCCAGATATCGTATGTTAAGAGTCGGATGCTGCATTGATCTTGGCTCTGAAGAATCACTTGTTCTGGCTCGAGATCGCATACGATGCGGCAGCGAGAAGCGTCGGTGTGAATGATGATCGTCGCCTGAATTGTGCCTCCGCCCAGATGCATTGAGCCGAAGCTGCTTTGCGCGATCATCCCGTCCACGAAGTTCACCGTCGAAACAGTGAATGTCGTATTCTCGGTACTGGCCGTCCGTCTTATTCGCCCACACGCTCAGAGAGTGGAAGGTTGTGTAGCGGTCCCTCCACAACTTGAGTCTCTGGATCGCGCCTATGCCCTTTACTTTGCCGAAACCATCTGTGCGACCATGGACATTGGTCCAGACGACATCAACGTCGTAAAAGTCGACCAGGTCTTTCCTGCGCAAATCCCCCTGAAACTGGATGGAGCTTTCAACAGTCGTGAACTCATATCTGATCTTCACATATTGGTCATGTATACAGATTCCTTCGTCAGTCGTGTATCGAATTCGGTGGGGTTCCTGGAACGTAAGATGTCGTTCCATGTCGGAGGGGTCGTAGTATGGGCGATGGCGCGAGTGAAGTGTATGGGGATATATCTCAGAAGGGGTATCCGAGGGCACTGGGAGCGGATTGAGTTAGCTGACATTGCATCTGGACAGCATCGAAAGCATCCACGCACAGTAGTGTTCAAGCAGCTCGTTCTGATAGCTGCCTTGCCAAAGCACACGGCGCTGTTCAGAACCCACCACTTCCCATGGCCCCAGGTAAACGACTCGCTCTTCGGGAGTGTCTTGGAAGAGAATTCTGCGACACTAGCATCAGCGACCTGAAACATCAATTGTACCAACGAGGATATCAATCGCACATTGTTGCTTGGAAACCTGGGGGTCCCAGATCAAGTACCGAGGTTCCAGTTCCCGACCCCTCGGTGGTCGGAGCAGAAATGGTCGATATACCGGAGGTCGGAGTCCAGGTCGAATCAACTGGACTGACGTATGTTCGTCCGTAGGTTGGCGGGCGACCGAGCGACGATGAAGTAAAAGATGAGCCCGAGGACGACATGCTGTCGCTGGTAGCAGTCGAGGGCGATCTGACTGACCGAGCGGTGGGGACATGTCATGACACGGTCACAACGGCACAGGAGGTGCGAGTGGTCTCTGCCGGCGCTGTCTTGAAGATCCCAATCACCAGCCCTAAAAGCGTTGTCAAACCTTGGCTTGAGCTCCGAGCAATGGTCAAGTCGATTGTGTGGAAGCTTATGTTAACAGAAGAGCAACTCCTCGGAAAGTTCTTGGCTGTTCAGGCTCGGATATCGTCAATGCCTCGGCGGGCGCAAAGGCAGAGTCTCAACAGCAGGGCGGCGATATAACGTGGAGGCACCGCGTAAACTCAGACTCAAGCACTAGATTGGCAAGGGTAGCTCGGGTACGGAGTACTGCTGGTGCATTCACCTGCCCCTCTGATACGGCAGCAGATAACTAGACCCAAGGTCTCAGTACAAAGGTGTGCGCGGGCGCCAGGTGCTGATGGTCCCTAACTTCAGACGAGGTACCGTAAAGTTGGAGCTCTCACACACATACAACGAGAGCGCGGAATGAGCACCGAAGTAGTTGTAATAGTGCAAACAGGCAGAACAGCAGAACCAGACCAGACCAGACCAGAC
>JABEXW010001116.1:0-23845 GCA_013266185.1 Fusarium sarcochroum | reverse complement strand
AGCACATACGACCATAGCTCGTAGATAAATACGGGATCCCGTCCGCTCTCCCATAGTCAAGCTACGAAGCGCTGGATTAGTAGTTGGGTCGGTGACGACCAGCGAATCCCCGGTGTTGTATGTTTTTTGGTGTCAAACCATTTTTGCTGGTCGTACGCGATGTGTTGGTATTAAGAGAGGCCTGTAGTATCTGGTCTTGTGTGTCTAGAGCAGCAAAGAAAAACAGCCGCACTTCCTCCTCTAAGATTTCAAATGAACCCGAAAGAAAATGACAAGAAAACAAGCAAAGCCTTTAGTTGGGTAGTCTTGTATCTGTGAACGCGCCTTTGAGGAGCTTCAGAATCTCGAGTGTCACAGCCTCAACGTCATGACCCTTGATCGGTATCCGATGTCCGCCATCCCACTCAATCAGACTTGTCGTGCCAGTTTCGCAGTAATTATTCAAGAGAATCTTATGGTGCTCCATACCGGGGTCTCGAAGTCCGTGAACATGTAACGTCGGGATCCTCAATACATGGTCACCCTTGTTAGACTCAGGCCAGTCTTTAAACTCCGAACTCAGCAGCGCCGCATCAACGATAGGCGGCGGATGTTGTAGACGGTGATCCAGTGAAATCAAAGGCGCCCTCCCTGCAATGAGAACACCAAACTTGAACTGTGTCAGAGCCTCTTCGGCCCCAAATTGCTCCGTCACCTGCTGCTGCGTCCAGAGCAAGCTCGCCGCGATCTTGGCGCCCTGGGAGAAACCCAAGATGCCGACCCACTCTCCCATCCCGGGATCGCTATCCATCGCCCGGCGGGTCTGGCTCCGGATCATCTCGGCAGCGGCCTCGGGCTCAATCTCGGGGTGGTCTGGCTGCCAGCGGAGCCAGCGCCGGAAGGGTCCTAATTCGCCGTAAACGCTAACGATGTCTGGGTGAGGGGCTGAGATGAATGGCGCCTGCATAAATACAAGGCGAAGAGAGGATCTGAGATGGGCGATGAGGACACGGCATTGAAGCTCAAAGACTTGAGCGTTGACGCCGCCGCCGTGGAGACAGAGTATGCGGGGGAGATTAAGGGCGTCTGGGTCGTCGGTGGAGTGTGTTTGTGTCATTGTCATTGATTCAATGATCAAGACTGTCACTGGAAATATTGCGAAAGAATCTGTTAATCAGGTAGATGTAAATGTTGTTTACAAGATAGCGTTTTACTTGGTATGTAAGCTTCGATCACAGGCTTCGGGTAAGCTTTGTGGTATTTCCCGATTGATTCCCGCTCGGGAGCCGAAACCAAGCGTGAGTTGGGGTCTATAACAATACGCCACAGGCAAGCGAGGTTCTTACCGAATTTTCATAAAAATCGATCGTGAATTATCTCGGTATTCACATGAAATTATCGATGGATCTTCTCCTCAACAGATTTCCTTGTCTGAACTTGGATTGGTCCTTTCGTTTAATAGCGTGGCTGTGCAGGACCCTGAAATTCAGCCACGCAATCAACCACAGCCAAGCCACTTTGATGACATCAATCGTCGCAGCATGCTGTCGCAAGTTGGTTCCTTGCAGTCATGAACCGGTTTCGGTTTCGCATTGTCTTTCACGCCACTCTGGAGTGACGAGGCCTCTCGTAACTGTAGATCACTTCTATAGCTGCCATAAATTATCGCCTATTAAAGGCGTCTTTTCCCAGCAATTCTGGCTGCAGTGATTCCATCTCTAGCTCTTACATTTGATACGAAGCTACCCCGCCATCAGCTACATAACTTTAACCTTACAACTACAACCACCTATACCTACTTACACTACATATCCTAAACTCGATGTCGAACCCCGAGAAAGCTCCCCAGTATTCGGCTGGAGGCCAGCACGGAGGTGGTCTTCTACCTACCGCCGAATCTGGCCAGCAGAACCCTCCTCCTTTCGAGCACGAATCCTCTGCCCCTCCTGCGTACGAACAAGGATCGGCTGAACTCCCAGGCGATGAGAAGCCGCGTGCCCCTCCGGTTCCCCAGAACCAAGATCAGCATGTTCACATTGCTGGATCTGAGAAGCAGCAGCAACAACAGCAGCCATACTTTCCACCTCCACCCGTGGGTGAGCCGCAGCAACAGCAAGCTCCTCAACAGCCACATCTAGGTGGAGATGAGAAGCATCAGCAGCAACAGCAGTATTTCCCGCCTCCTCCTCCCGGTCCTCCTCCCTCGCAGGACCAACATCAGCAGTCTGCTTCTCATCCGAACCCGCTCCAAGGAAACCCGATCAATGCGGCACAGCAGCAGCAGCAGCAGCATCAGGAGCCCCACGAGCCCTTCGACGCTCAGCACCCTCAGCAGGCTCAGGCTCAGGCTCAGCAAAACTACAACATTCCGCAATACGACCCTGCCCATCCCACTTTTGCGCCCCCTCCTACGAATGAGCCTGTCCAGCAAGGCACAGGGGCTCCAGGCCACGGTGCGGCTGCTCCAAGTCACGACGCGGCTGCTCTAGGTCACGGCACGGCGGCTCTAGGTCACGGCACGGCGGCTCTAGGTCACGGCACGGCGGCTCTAGGTCACGGCACGGCGGCTCCAGGTCACAGTACGGCGGCTCCAGGTCACAGTACGGCGGCTCCAGGCCACGGTGCGGCTGCTCTAGGTCACGGTACGGCGGCCCTAGGCCACGGCGCGGACACGGGAAATGTCTCGACATTCGTGCCTCCCGAGGAACAAAAGAAGCATGGCTGGAGCGAGAAGTTCAGCCAGCTTGGTATCAAGGCCGCTGCACCTATCAACAGCTTGGCGCACAAGTTTGGTAGCCAGAGTTTCCTCCCCGAGACGATAGACAAGGAGTGTGACAAGGCAGCTTCCATTCTCAAGTCTTTCTGCAGTAAGTTATCCAGTCCACTTGTTAGTGACACGCACTCACATGTCCTAGAAAATGGTGTTTATGCCGACCCTGCTTCCAGCCAAGTTCCCACATCAACCGACCCTAAGGCTAAGGAGACAAATGACGATATCATTGATCCTACCAAGGAAAAGCCCAAGCAACGTGTTCTCGTCAACATTCCTCCCAAGGTCATTGCCAAGGCACAGGGTCTTGCCATCTTCACTACCCTTCGCGCTGGATACGCCTTCTCTGGTGCCACGGGCTCAGGTATTCTGATCTCCCGTCTTCCTGACGGGTCATGGGGCCCTCCTTCAGGTATCCAGGTGCACTCTGTTGGTGCGGGCTTTATGATTGGTCTTGACATTTACGACTGTGTATGTGTCATTAACAGTCGAGAGGCACTCAACGCTTTTGCCAAGACACGCGTTGCACTTGGTAGCGATCTGACCGTAGTTGCGGGCCCTTACGGCGCTGGAGGTGCCGTCGAAATCGGCACTGCTATGGAGGGTCGTGATGGAAAGAAGCCTAAGGAGGCCAAGGACGACGAGGCCCCGCCTCAGCCTCCCAGACCTACCGAGGATAACCAGAACTTGAAGCCAGAGAAGGACAAGAAGAGCAACCGCCGCAGCTTGAGCGCTAGCGCATTCAAGCCTGTCTTTTCTTATGTCAAGTCACGCGGTTTCTACGCAGGTATTCAGGTCGACGGCACCGTCGTGGTTGAGCGCAAGGATGCCAATGCCGCCTTCTACGGCGAGCGTGTATCCGTGGAGCAGATCATCAGAGGACAGGTTCCTCGCCAGGAGGGAACCAACAGCATGTGGCCTGCTGGTGCTCGAAACCTGCTCGACGTTCTCAAGGGAGCTGAAGTTGGTTCTCTCAAGGTCAAGCACGGAAAGGATGCAGTGAGTCCGACCACTCCCACCTTTGGCGGCCCTGCTGCCAACCCTTCAGCGCCGGTGGCGTCCGGAGGTTCGGGTGCCGATGCGACGCGAGAACAGCTCCCAGGTTATGTAGATGATGGAGTTCATCGACCTGAGGTTGGAGATGTCAAGTATCGTTGAGAGATGTGAGATTGAAATGAGTTATGAGATACCATCTGAGAGCAGAGTTTGTAAGGTTTAGGCCTTTAGCTACGAATTATTGATATTCTTAATCACCATGCTCCTACGAAAATTGTGATTGTCTAGATGACCCAAAGCATTCGAGAAAGAAAGAAAGACGAGATAGTTGGATAAAATATTATATTAAGAAAATGATGCCTTCCCAGAAGCATAAGCATTTTATTCTTGTTAAATGTGAATCGCTGGCCCTCAAGAGCGGCTCTCTAGGGTAGCCTATCGAGCAAGCAAGCTGCGCCACACCCTGCGTCATTGCCCCTCCAACGTGGCGGCACCACAAATCAGATGAAGTCATTGCAACTTTAGCAAGCCAGCGAACTTGGCAAAAAGCTACTTTACAGAGAGGCTCAAGAACCTATGAGTTTGGTTCGCAAACGAAACCATGTCGTCGTAAGAAGCCCCGTTACTGCTGTGATCCCTGGTATCACCTGCTAATATCCTTCTGTGCATAGCAACATTCTCTACCTCCCGTTTCGCAAGTCGACCCAGCTCTCGCTCGCTTCGACGATACGACAATACATCAATACCAAATATGATCAGCACCCGGACATGTTCAAGCATGACCTCGAGGTCATTGATTCTCTTCGTCGAGATGCCGTCAACGTTAGAGAGCCGCATCCGAGCGGGATAAAGAAGCTACAGACCTATGCGGGACAGCTCATGTGGGTTGGCGGCAAGTTTCCGATAGATGTGAGTATCACACGATGGTAGCTAACAGCACAAACTGACGACGATGACAGATTGGTGCTGAATTTTCATGGTATCCTGCTCTCGGCTACAATACGGAACGTCCTATGGTGCGCAATAACCTCAAGTATGAGCTGATGAACGTTCTCTACAACCTCGCATCCCTTTACTCCCAGCTCGCCATCAACACACCGCGAGGCAACACCGATGGTCTTAAGTCTGCCGCCAACTACTTCTCTCTAGCAGCAGGTGTTCTCACACACATGCAAAAAGAGATTCTCCCCGAGCTACGAATGTCCGATCCTCCCGAAGACATGGACCACGACACCCTCGAGTCTCTGATCCAGCTGCTGCTCGCCCAGAGCCAAGAATGCTTCTGGCAAAAGGCCGTTATGGACGGTTACAAAGATGCATCGATCGCCAAGCTCGCCGCCCGAGTCTCCGACCTGTACAACTTCGCCGGTGAAGCTGCTATGCAGAGCGAAGCCATCAGCAGCGCTTGGATTCACCACATGAGTGCCAAGCACCACCACTTTGCTGCCGCCGCCCAGTATCGAGCCGCATGCGATTGTCTCGAGAAGAGAAGATACGGAGAGGAAGTTGCGCGACTCAAGGATGCTGTGGCTTGTGCGACGGAGGGCATTAAGGAAGCTCGCAGTGGTTATCTTGGCAAGACTGTGGTTGACGACCTCAATGGGTTGAAGCGCAAGGTAGAGGAGGACTTGAAGCGAGCTGAAAAGGATAATGACGTTATTTACCTAAGTATGTGCACCCGCTGTTCTGTCAGAGAGCCAACTAACATTCGACAGTCGCCGTACCACCAAAGTCGGAGCTCAAGATTCTCGATCGCGCCAATATGGCTTTGGCCCGTGTGCCTCCTCAAGTCGGAAACCCCTACGATTACTTTGGCGACCGCGCCGAATTTGGACCAGCGTTGTTCTCTCGACTCGTACCCTTTTCCGTACACGTTGCCACATCGATTTACGAGGAACGACGAGACCGCATGGTCAGCCAGAACATTATCCAAGAGCTCGAGTCACTCACGGAAAAGCTTCACGATCTTTTGGCATCGCTTGGACTCCCTGGTTCTCTACAAGCTCTCGAGAAGCCCCTGGGCTTGCCTCCAAGCTTGGTGCAACATGCGGAGGAGATCAGACAAGCCGATGCGATTGGCCGAGTACACAAGAGTTTCGCTGATATTGACAAACTGAGGTCAGGGGACATGGCCATCTTCGATGAGGGCAAGGCAGCTTTGGCCTCGGAGGAAGAGGAGGATCAAAGACTAAGGATGAGATATGGAACAGATCGATGGGTGCGGCCTGAGAGTCGACAAGATCCCCAAGGCGAGAAGCTTTGGCATCATGCTTCCGAAATCGAGAGCTACTTCCAAAGCAGTGTCAGCAGTGATGCAGTGGTAAGGGAGAAGTTTGGTGCGATCCAGGATCTGCTCGCGGTTCTCTCGGGACCTGATCGGGATTTGATGGACTCTGTGCCCTCAAGTCGACGAGTAGATATCCCCGAGACATTGAAGCCGGTTATAGGAAGACTGCGGGGCGCATACAACGACGTCCTTCGCCTTGAAAGCCGTCGTCGCAAGAAGGTTGAGAGCTTGCGAGAAAACGCCCGTCGCGACGACATTAAGCCCGATATCCTCAAAGAAGCTGCCCGACTGGAACGAACGTACCCTAATACGGCACTCGTCCCGGCGCATTTTGAGGAGTTCTTTGACAAGCGTCTCGACAAGCTATACGATCCTGAAGTGGAAGCAGTTGAGAAGGAGGCGCAGGATCAAGACCGTATTTTGACGGACGTCCAACGGATCAACCGCGAGTTTGAGTCGCAGAAGCGACAGATGGGCGAACGTGGCAACCGAGAGCGCGAAGTGGCACTACAGAAACTGGACAATGCTTATTTTAAGTACAAGGAGATTGTCAACAACCTCGAGGTGGGCAGGAAGTTCTACAATGATCTGAACAAGATTGTTGGACAAGGTTTCCGTGATGTAATCCGAGGTTGGGTTGCTCAGCGTCGCATGGAGGCGAGAGCTTTGGAAGAGTACGTTTCAACGCCTTCGGATACTGCATGTGTACTGACTGAGAATGATAGGGAAATCAACATGCCGACGTTGTCGAATCTAAACATTGCTCACCAACAAGCTCCAGCTCAGAGCCCGATGCCGGCACATCAGGAACCTGCACACTCTTATGCTCCACCACAACCTCCTCCTCAACCTGTACAGAGTCCAGCCCAGGCAAGTATACAATCGTGGGGAGAGACGATGCAGCAGCCTCGGCCAGTGCAGCCTCAACAAGCCCCGATGTGGAATCCTGGTATGGGCATCAAGTTTGGTCAATCATCTGGCGGTTCAGGCCAACCTCCTGCCCCTGGGACATGGAACCCCAACTCTGGAATCAAGTTTGGCTGAGCGATGGGATGTTTGGAGGATTGTTGTTACAGTAGATACCCTGTTAGTTAGGAGAGGGTGGCTGCGACCACTTGTAGTTTAATCATAGCATATGAGGCGAATGCGAGTTTTTTGTATAGACAATACGTGCTGTTCGCTATTCTAAAGTATACGGTTCAATCTCCCCAAACCATTCAAAGCAATTCGCTATGTGCACAACTCCATCGCCAACGTGATCCATCAACAACCTGCCGCGACTCAACGCACAGTGTAAACTCCATGGCTGACAGCGTGATATCCCCTCTTTCCAACCTTGGCCGTTAGCTCACTCTTCCACTCCTTTCCTTGCTGGACCAGCTCAACGACTCTATTGAACGTGTACTCCGGCTTCCAATCCAACTCGGCGATCGCTCTGCTCGAGTCGTACACGCGATCAATGCGCTTCAGGTGCGCCCAATTATTGTCCTTGAAAACGCGTGCACACGCCGGCGCAATGGTCTCAAATACCTCTTCTGGGTTTCTGTCGAGTGTCGCGAGTGTGTGAGAGTCGTTTGAGAAGGGAGGCGGTGCGCTGATGATGTATTTTCTGAACTTGATTTCTCGCGCTTTGGCCATTCCGCAGACTGCTGCGCGAACAATGTCTTCGAGATCGCATCGGCGATAGGCTAGTTCGAGGACTTTGAGGTTATCGTCGGAGAGCGCCGTTCTGCGATCTTCGTCGTCATCTTGCTCGGGGAAGAAGCGACTGGTGCGGAGGACGAGCACGGGCATGCCGGTTTGCTTTTGGACGAGGAAGCATAGATCCTCTGCTGCGACTTTTGTGGCGCCGTAGATGTTCTTTGGGATGGGGACGACGGTCTCGTCAATCCAGGCGGCGGGTTGGCCAGGCTTGGGACTCAGCGCGGCGCCGAAAGTGCTGGTTGTGCTGAAAAAGATGAAGCTCTCAATCTGGTCGCCGAGTTTGGCGGCTTCCTCAAGAAGGACGAGAGTACCTGTGACGTTTGTGTCGATAAAGTCCTGCTTGGAGTGGCTCTCTACGTGAGGCTTGTGAAGCGTCGCGGCGTGGAGGACATGGCGAATTGGATTCTGCTCTAGGAGCGAGGCGACGACGGCGCGGTCGGAGATGGAGCCGACGTGATGGGTGTTTTCGGAGGGGAGAATGTCGATGCCGAGAGGTGTAAATCCTAGAGAGGGGAGAGAGAGCATCAGAGCGGTGCCCAGGTGGCCTGAGGAGCCGGTAACGAGGACGTTGTAGGCCATGGTGAGGGTTTGTAGGATATGGTGTTGAGGAAGAAAGTGGTTGGAGGTGGTGATAGATGAGTTTTTGTATGTGGGGTTGGGGAACGGCGAGTGAGTCAGTCACTAGGAAGATGCCAAGGTGAATCACGGAGTATCACAGAAAAAGGCGAAGGTGAATATCCGTGTCGTGATGCTGTTATGGAGTGTAGCGTTACGTTGTGAGATGTTGTCTGTGAGATTATGTAGGTTGGGTTTCACAATCGGAGTGCAGTATGGCCGGGTTGAAGAGGCTAAGAAGCTTGCTGAGGAGTTTCTCATTTCGATGAATGAATTGTGACTGTGATAATGATGAATCTTTGAGTTGATATCAGAGTGATAACCTTAGGCAATGAGCTTTTGAGGTTTTGGGAATAGAGTCACTTGTATGGTCGAGGATATCGCATGATGCCCATTAACAAGGTTAAGCCTGTGTACCGCACTCACTGTAACTATGTCGCAGAGAACTTTCCGAGAGGAATACATTGCGTTACCGAGTGAAGCCGTCTAGAAGATTCCTTTTGTCCTTGTTGACCAAGAATGGATGCTGCTGGCAATGGCTTCACCTTAATGGCAGGGATCCATGTTGACTCGGACGCACAGCAGTGGAATAACCTGTGGCATGTAATAGACATCTTAGGTTTCATACAAGTCACTGGTAAATTACTGATCATTGTTAAAAATACCACAAATAGTGAGTATTGGCTTCGTATTCGTGAATCTTTAACGGGGTGAATTGCCGCCGGTATCGATATCATTCCTGTGGTATACCCTGAATCGCCAACTTGCGAAGAGATATGCGTCTATAAACCATGAGCAGAATTATTGCCGTATCTTGACCCTGACTACCAATCCCCATCCTGTTTTCCCTTCCCATATTCCCATCTCATTCTCACGTCGAAACGTTACCTCCTCCGCCTTGACTGTCATCGTGACCGGCTCCTCCTCCTGTGGCTTCGGTAACGGCGCCGGCGGAGTCGATGGCTCGTTCTTTTTGAATAGGCCCCATCTAGACGCTTTCTTTGCTTGTTCGACGTGTGCTTTGACGACTTGTCGATCAACTCGTTCTGGTGATATGTATTTGGCCAAGCGCATTGCCATATCGTGATCTGACCACCAGAGCACGTCGTCTGGGTTAGAGCCTTGGGCTTCATCTTCCCATCTTCCCCATTCATCAAAAGCCTTTTCTTTTTCAGGTTGTCTCTCAGGTTTGGGCGGCTGCTTCTGGTCCCCTACTAATTTTCGATCTTCCCGCACTCGGACAACAGTACGCGATTGATCCTGATCACTGAACACCCATCCTTCGCCCACAGCTTCTTCTGGGACCATGGTCATCTCCACGAGTCGAGGAGGCGGATCCATGGCCGTGATGGACGAAAGCATTTGTTCGACATGAGGGACGAGGAGTGTTAGTATCTCACTGTCTCGTTGATCACGTGCCGAGGTCCGAGCTGCTTGGACAGAGTGAATGCGCAGTGGAAGGTTGTTTAGATGGGAAGAAAATATGGTCGTTACTGATTGCCGTGGTTGTGATACAGGTGCTGATACAGATGGACCTGATTCAGTATACGGAGGAGGAAGCTCCCCGTCATCGAAGTCGTCTGCTTGCTTGGACATGATGCTGGATAATTGTGGATGAGCCAAGTCTGGACCTGCTTTGGGAGAATTGATGATAATGTAACCGAATGAATGCCTGACGCCCGGCGACAATATACAAGAAAACGAACTGACGTCGTTTAAGTCAGAATCAGCCCACGCCTCTCAATTCTCAGCGATGGTTGGCTGCTCACGACTCAGCCTTGTGATGTGGTGTTGTTCTAGAGCCTGGACCCGGCTGTGAAGAGTAGTATCTGACTAGATAATAGGCAACCTCCGAGAGAGCTGATAATAATGTGACAGCCTTGGGCTGCACTTTGTCTCTGCCTGATCAATTGAGAGGTGGTGTTTATTGGTTGGTGAAAGTGGCGTAGCAAAAGGATGGCATTCAGTCATGCAATTTGAACATTAGAAGGCTTGGCAAATAGCGCTCTGGTAGGGCGTTCAGCTTGGCATTCCGAGTAAATTAGACGTATCATTGGCACCGCCGTGGATAATCGCAATGGATACTCCAAGCAGTTGTCGTTGATGAAAACGTCAGGGTTCAGTTCATGTCACACTGCAGCCGGGCGTACATGTCCCCGCATTATCTAATGGTGCCAAGACAACGAGACGACCGATTCGGATAACGGCAAAGAAGATGTTGCAGTGATATCATGAGATTTGAGAGTATCATATTGAACTGGTTAATTCCGCGGCTTTATTGATGGTGGAAATTAAATCGCCCACTTACAGGGCTGTGCTGGGGACCGTGTGTGCGGCTGAAAGAGAAGAGAGTTGACAAAGTCGGGGAATGGAGGGATATACTCAAACTCAGTCATGATCATATGGGACATTGTAAAGTTTCAAGACTTTGAGAGAAACGATTCAATGTCATGTGCAATATGATACATATGCAGGTTGAAGGAAACGAAGTCAACATACGTGACTTACACGGGAGGTTTTAGGTGACATGCAGCGATCACCCCACTGTAGATCTCCATCAAAAACGCCCAACCACGCCAACCTTTACCAACTCACCGAAGTTAGACATCCATATCAGATTAATGTCTCTTTCAGATGCATTGCCTCAAAGTGGCAACATCACAGGGACATTCTAATCTCCCCTTGAAAGCACGCCCAGTCACGGGACCCATTCCAATATGGAAACCTTCTGGAAGAAAGCCCCACAGGGATCGCCGAGCCATGGCTGACAGGGGTTCCTGTATGCTCCGCCACCACATTGGGATAGCTTGACGAGACCAATTGACAGCCAGCTCAGGCACCTTCAGTGCGCGAGGCACAATGTGAGTCAAAGGGAAAGCCAAGCTTTGCTGGGCGAAACCCTGCAAGGCACTTGGCCCGAGACTTTCTGCAAGGTGGTCTTGGTCTTGGGTCTCAAGATCGTGTCATCCAAGAAGCATATAAGGACACCTCTTATCCGCTTCATCAACACCTTTTGTTATATCCATATACAAGATTCTCTAGCAACTCATTGTCTAGAGATACAACAGCCACTCTTTATAGCTTACTACTACTAGTTACCCGTCGCACCTTTCAACTTCGACACCTTGACAACTCAGGTGTCCCACTTTTTCAAATACATCGACAACCAATCATCTCGACTCCCGACAACTAAACCGTCAAGATGGCCTACAGAATCTCGGCCCCCGATGAGTACCTTGCCATCACTGGCATGGGAATTAAGACTGTCAAGATTACAAAGGCAACTTGGGTCTGGCCTCTCCAGCGATGCACACGTTTCAGGTGAGCCTCTAGACTCTTCCTGAGTTGTCAACTCAGCAACTAACTCCGCAACTAGTATCCGACCACACGACTATGCCATGGACTTGCAGGCCATGACAAAGGAGAAGCTGCAGTTTTCTCTTCCTGTAGTCTTCACTGTTGGTCCTGATGTTAACCAGCGTGGGGCAAACAACCGGTCCTTTGCCGAAGATGAGGCGGCGGATGAGCTCGACCGGGAAGACCGCGGGGACGCCCTGATGAAGTATGCCATGCTTCTAGCAAACTCTGAAGAGGCCGAGAACGTCAATCAGAGCCAGCACGTCGGCAATATCGTCAAGGGCATCATCGAGGGTGAAACTCGAGTCCTCGTCTCCAGCATGACCATGGAGGAGATCTTCACCGAGCGAGAGGTCTTTAAGAAGAGGATCTTCAGGAACATCCAGAACGAACTAAGCCAGTTCGGGTTGCTTATCTTCAACGCCAATGTTTGTGTTTCTGTGCCTCTTCTGAGGTTGTAGATGTTGAATCCGAAGCTGACGATGTCGATATAGGTCAAAGAGTTGAAGGATGCCCCCAACTCAGTATACTTCGCCTCCCTCTCCCGCAAGGCACACGAAGGAGCTACCAACCAGGCTAGGATCGACGTTGCAGAGGCTCAGCTTCGAGGTAACGTCGGAGAAGCTAAACGCAAGGGTGAGCAGGAGCGTGAGATCGCAAAGATCAATGCCGAGACCGCGGTCCAGAAGACCGAGCGAGACATCGAGCGTGCTCAGGCCGAGGCCCAGCTTGATACCAGACGCACAGGACTTACACGAGACGTCGATATCGCCCGCATTACCGCTCAGCGTGTCCTCGAGTCTAAGGATGAGGACCTGAAGAAGGAGGTTGAGATCAAGCGTGCGGCTGCTGAGATGGAACGTCTTCGTGCTACAGATGTCGTCAAGGCTAGTATTGCCCGAGAGAGTAAGCAGCAAGCTGCTGATGCCGCTGCTTACGAGGTCGAGGCCGATGCTCGTGCTCGCCAGGAGGCTAGCCAGCGCAAAGCCGATGCCGCCGCCTACCAGACCAAGATCTCAGCCGATGCCGATGCAGCAGCTGGCTACGCTAAGGTTACAAAGAACACAGATGCCGCGGCCTATCAGACCCGTAACGACGCCGAGGCATACAACTATGCTGCCCAGCAGCGCGCCGAGGCCGAGCTCGTCGCCAAGCTCCGCGAGGCAGAGGGTATTTCTGCCATGGCTGATGCCTACGGCAAGCTCTCACACGCCTTTGGCGGTCCTGCTGGTCTCTTGCAGTACATGATGATCGAGAAGGGCACATACGTCGAGTTGGCCAAGGCCAACGCCACTGCTATCAGGGGTCTTGAGCCCAAGATCAGCGTGTGGAACACTGGCAGCGCGCAAGGTGGTCAGGGTGGCGATGCTACTGAGACTATGCGCAATGTTTACCAGATGCTGCCTCCTCTGATGAGTACTATCAACGAGCAGACTGGTATTACGCTGCCTGAGTGGCAGTTTGGAAAGTTGAACGCTGGTGTTAACGCTGTTAACCAGGAGGGCGCTAAGACTAACGGACACAAGGCTCACTAAAGACCGGATGACTTTCTTTATGATGGATGATTTGCAAGCTCAATTGGCGATTGGTAATGGTTAATTGGGGGTGGATGTTTGTCATGCGATCGTGCTTCGTTGATATCCGGCTTATGCCAAGCTCTCTTCTTTTGTACGCTTTCCTTTTGTACGATTTCTTTTGTACTATAGACTATGCTAGTTGATACCAATTTGATAGCTTAATTACATGCTTGACTAAACTCTCGATCGTATTAAGCTAGCCGCGGTTTCTATAGGGGTCGTGATTCACGGATGGCTTTCCTCATGATGACTTTAGTCCAGTTTTGATCATTATATTAAGTATATCTTCTAATAATTGACAGGTTGATGAATGGACCTGATGACCTTGTGTTAGAAGAAAGGTTCACGTGTTGATACGCACAAATTTAGGCATATTCTGACCTTGATGAAACGATTAAGCCTTCTCAGTCGAGCTTGAAGTGAGCCTTGCCAGAATTATCGGCCACGCAGAAACAAGACAACTTCGTGTCAAGGATTTCAGGCGGTCGTGCATGTCACCTCAAAGAGCAACATGTCTGTAGCCAACTATAGCAAGAATAACAAGATCGGACAGCTGATGGAAGAAGAAAGTCAGGACTGAGATGTTGAATGTCCCGTTGTATTAGCTTGTAACCGGTGAGTCCTTTGAGAGCTTGCAAGAAACTGGCTGGGAGATCACTGGGAGAATGGAACGCAGCAGTTCGTGATTGAAATGGCAGATCAAGAATAGATTACAGCATTGAAGGGCGGTCATCGAAACTCATGATTTGGTGTTCTTGAAATGCTCTTCAATGACAAAGCCTTGTCTAGTTGAGCCTTGCGATGTTGAACAGCTCCGCGATATTCTACTGACTCGCTTTTCCACTGTAAGGTCCTTTCATTTTCCACCTAGACAGGCCTTCCCTGCTAAGTTCTGAGGTCATCGGCAACATCAACGTCTTGCAACGTCAGTATACCTTTGCAAAACAGCCAGCCTGCCGAACTGTCCTGTCCCATAACCAACGCATCTCATCCCACAAGTCCTGGAGAGAACTGTACTTGGGATCATCCAGCTCCTGATACACGATCGGCTGAACTTTGTCCAACCAAGTCAAGAAATTCGTGCCAAGTTCAGGCTGACGGCTAGTGAGCGGTCTGATAGATTCGAATTGCCGGACGGCGGTCGCGACGACTTGTCCGTAGAAGAGGGACTGGTCCTTTGTCATGGAGTCTCGGGGAGGAATGTGACGTTCGAAGCATTCTTTGAGCTGCTTCTTGATCTTCATGTTATCGTCTTGCATGGCGCTCTCATCTTTCACTGACAGATGTTAGATGGTTTACTGGATGAGGGCATAGTTGATACGTACATTTGATCTTGTGGTCGAAGGTGGCAATTATGATTTGCATCTCGCTCTCCACTACGAAATGTTAATAAACATGCTGGATGAATGAATTTGAAGTATTGACCTTTTATCTTGCGCTTTGGGCTAGTCATGATGTCTTTGTCCCGAACGGTGAGATGCTCTGCGGTGACGGTGAGTTGCTAGGTGTAAGGAAGTTGGTCGGCCTTCAAAGAAAGATCAAAGAAAAGATTACATTACAACCGTGTGCATTACTGTCAAGTGATCTGAGGAGAGGTGTATTAACAAAGAAGTGTTGCCATCGGGCGTCTGTGCAGCGCGGGTAGAAGCATGGCTCAAACAAAGCCATGTTTGCGCAAACGCCGACAACACAGTTCCTCAACAAACGGTAAACGGAGATCAATGTACACCGTCATAGGTAAAACAGCAAACAAGCCACAGTATGTTCTTGCTTTTGTTCAGATGCTTTCACGCCAAGCCTTGCTCCTCTAGATTGTGACCTAATTGCTTAAGTTGAAACAAAAGGCAAAGGTAAATCGATACATCTGGTGTAAGAGATGACGAACAACAAGCAAACGCCGAGCGAAAATGTCCCATCCCAAGGAAGAGCGCAGGCGGAAGCGCAAATAGAAGCTACATATGAATTGCTTGTGTGCCAGTGCCCGCGCTCAAGGTGACAACGACATGGCTTTACCGCCATGTTTCTCGGTTTCCGACCGCTAAACTCCATTAAAATCCATCATATAGATGTCTCTATTCAGACTTTTGAGAAATCATTCTCCTGGCGCCTACGCCTTTCACTTGAATCCAGGCTTTGCCTCGACAATCCCAAAATGTGACCGTCAAACTGACCGGCAAAGACAAAGGCATCAACCATTGTCAGGCCTAGGCAGCCGGTGAAAGTGTTTAAGCTGGTGTCTGCAAAGAGTCCAGTTTCTTCGTATTAATAGAACCTTTTTCGCCTAATCCCTCTGCTCGTTTCCCCAACTTCCACATCGCTTATACAACATCTCATCCATCATACGAGATCGTTATTGCCGTTAGGTTCTTGGGACATCTAACGTCCCCGAACCATAACTTGTGATAATGCTTATGGTAAGTTTAGTCATAACTTCATATAGTCTCTTTAAAATCTCAGGATAACTTTAACATGGCCTCAGCCTAAAACATCCTAAACTCATCAACTTATATATACCATCGGAACTTATATATATAAGCCTGACACACCGAGTCAGGATAAAGTGTTTTGGTACTCTTGGGTTGCGACATGGGTGTATATCGTTGCAGCAGTACGCCTCATTGTCGCAACCCAAGTCGAAGCACAAGTCTCGCCAAGTCTTTTGCAATCAGCCGAGTATAGAAGCAGAAGCGATCCTCATAAGGTCAAGCTATCACCAAAACTCAAAGGAAGCAAAGGCCAGGTTTCATGCCGAGTCAAAGGCACGAATCTCCACCATATGGACTACCAAGAGTCTTGGGTCAAATCATAAAATCGGAGATACATAATGTGTGCTGGCTGAGTCATGGGTAAGTCTAGTACAGCCGTAAAGAGTGGCCTAGACTAATATATGGCCTAATAGCAGGTTTCAACCAACACAAGAGGAAAGATCGGAGAAACGAATGAGAGCATTAAGCCACAAGGCTCCTATAAACCGACCATGATCATCGAGCCCTTTGCCATATTGATCCAGTCAATTGAGAAGAAGGCAGTGCTAAATAGCCCCGACGTTATAAACATCGTATTCTATAGCCACGAGGGTAAATTCCCTGTCGAAAGCGCTACTATTCTCGATCTTGAAGAGCTCAATACCGAAATGGAGAGGCTGGCGGGAGGGTTGTCGACTTCTTTCTTCACGACAAAAAGGTGGCTAATTAGGAACTTGCCATCCTTGTTTGTGACGAGCCAAAGTTCATCAATTCATCGGAGGGTTAGACCATTCTTACTCCCAGATGCTGATATCCTTCATATGGAAAGGCTTGCTCTTTGTGAGTGGCATACCTCTTGGCGCGTCGGTAAAGGATATTCTGTCCTTTCTGCACCTCATCCCTGCAAGAAACGAAGAATTGAGGGCCTTTGAACACCTGACTCGCTCAGGTATTGACTGGCTTCCGGGCCTGTACCATCGTGGCTCGGCAACTCCAATATATACCTTCTCTCCTTTATATATATACTCATGACAATGGCGAAGTCTTTTCAGACGTTTGTGTTGCTCTTTCATGGAACACAGACGCAGCGCCACACTGATCAGATGTTACTTTACTTTCGATAGAAGCGCAAGAGAGAATCCAGATGGGTCAAGATTTGATGTTTCGACAAGCAAGTTGAAAAGCTTGACCAAGAAATATATATATCCGGATACAGAATAGCTCAAAGTTATCTCGGCTGCCAGGACTTCTCGAGAATGCCATGCCCGAGATTGAGCAGCAAAAGTTAGGCGCCCACTTCCATATTGAGGAAGCTCTATGACTTGAACTTGCGCGAATTGGTGATGATTCTCGACTCTCTTTGACACCTCTCGCACTTCCATTGCACTCAGTTTAGGTGCAAGGTGTCGAGCAGAAAGAGAACGCAGTTATAAAGGCTTAGACACAGAACTCTGATCTTCTAGAGTAAGTCCCCTTCTTCCTTGGGTTTCTCATTCATTCTAACCTGTTTGTAGCTATGTACGGATTGTTGAACACTACCACATCACGCCTAGCGCCTTGACGCAATCCTGGTCTAGTTGACGACCTGTCCCTTTTGAAGCGGAGCTATTTCTGTAGAGAGCCCAAATGCAGCACGAGAATTCTCCGACATGTCTCCATAATGCGCATTACCTCGCAGCACGCCAAACATCAATCGCGTCTTCAACAGCTCTTTACTCACTGTGTCGCCTCCCAGCGATGAACCTCTAGCAAGATCATCTAAGGTCTCGTTCCGTGTTGTTGCCATGATAGTGCAGAACGTAGTATCATGGCTTATCCCATTCTGATACACAGCGACAAGTCCTACTAGAACTCCGAAGCTTGCGCCTAAAATCGCCAAGCCGTACGAGATCCAAAGATTCTTTTTGCGATACTCCCAAGTATTGCTGTATAAGCTCTGTGTCACATTGCTTTTGATCCCCTGTTCAGTCCTGTTGATATGTCAGTCTAGACTCCGACCGCAGATGCATGGATCAAAGTTACCAGAACCTAGAGCTACTAAAAAGACTTAACGTCTGGTTCCTAGACAACTCTTCGATTAACGAGCCGAGCGACTTGCCACGAGCAAGTGCTTGATCCTCCTGAGGAAGCGGTGGGATGCCAACAGAAAGCTTAATCTCGGCGGATGTATTCAAAGCTCCAATTAGTGCAGTTTGCATGATACTAGTACCCTGGCTCATTAAATTGATGTGCTGGACATCCTGATATCCACCACCAATAGAGGTTTGTTTGCCAATCACACCGTTCAGTAGGTTGGCCAGAGCTTGAGCCGCCTTAGTAAAGGAGGCCATTCCAGACGGGTCGTCTTGAGCTGTGAAATTGACCGGCTGTGTCCACTTGAAGTGGTAAGGCTGTTCGATAGTCTGAGTTGTCTCTGTGGAGCGGAAATTGACATTGTAGGTGGTGTTTTGGAGTGAGCATACCAGGCTATCGTCATTGAGACGCACCAAGAGCGGAAAATATGAAGGTTGCACATTCGGCCATGGGGCGTATGCGCAACTTCCCGGACCTCTAAGGCAATCCTCGGCCATCTTGGAGAAATTCCACTTCGGCAGCTTAGACGCATCTGATGAACCATCTCCAGTGTAGTCCATGTATGGAAAGGATGGGTAGGCTGTGATGGAAAAATAAATCGTGTCGCCACCCACGTTGGATGAGATATCCGAGTTCGCAGCCTCGTGAATCTTATCAATGAACTTGAGCATAAATCCATGGGCTTTATCGCATTTCAAGGATGGTCCTTGGAATTCCATGGTATACGACGCATTGGGTGCCACAGCAGCCATGGGTAGAATCTCACCCCCAGATGCTGTGGCAGAAGTGATTCTCATCAGGAGAGGCGAAACGTCGCCAGCCATACCGCTGAATGTAAACAGAGAGCTATCGAAGTTGATGGATGGTACAGCCATGTCTCGAGAGGGTTTCTGCGTCGTCAATGTAACTAACAAAGTTGAGGGAGCGACCAGAGCTGAAAGTGGTATAGTCCTAGGAATGTCAGGTAATAAACATGATAGATGCGCCTTGAGTACTTACCATGTTAGAAGGGCAAGTATCGTGGCTATCTTGGCCCTACACAAGAACTCCCAGCTACCAAAAGATAAGACATCGGTAGTCGCATCGTACATGGCATTGATCGTGGATACTTGATAGGGTTGGCGACGAAACTTTGTCCAGATGTGTTGCTTATACGCGATGGCTACAGACGACGCAAGAAGGATTTTAGTGATAAAGGCGAAAGCCAGGCCATATCTGGATATCCATTCCTGCGTTTTATAAGCGGGTGATCCGTCGTGTGCAGTTCTTACGGGCGTCGAATTAAGTGATTCATAGAACAGATGGTGTCCGATTGCAGATAGAGTCCCGAGCCCAAAAAGCGCCAACATCTTGGCTGGCGTTTGCCATCGGACATGCCATTTCGAAGTCTTCGGATATTTGGAGTCGACATATCCTGTTTGGCCGTCTTGTCTTGAGTCGCTGGCGGTTCCATGTACCTCAGCATATGCGATAGATTTACGCTCAATCGCTGGACGGGGTGGAGGTTCTGGAAGATGAGACATTTCTTAGGTTGAAAGACTTATCCTATGCCCTCGACGGTAATTGATAGTTCTATCAAAAGAGATAATACAGGAGTTTGCCCAACTATGCGTGAACATAAAAAGGTATGAGAAAAATGTAAAGCTGGATACGAGTAACGCAGCGATGAAACATGTTTAAAAGCGGGATTACAATCGAAACAGTGGCATTTTATAAAGCAGTCGTTCGATCTGGAGGCTTTATATTAGGTTCCTCTAGTGATAGTTTGCATAAGGCTGATCGTAAATACTCCATGCAGCTGAATCCGCCTTACAATTGAGGCACATAGCACGATACGCACGGCATCCCATTGGCTATTTTCATAAAGCCCCCAAGTGCTTTAACACACTCTCTCCAATAAACGATAAACTTGGAGACTTCTTTTCACTACGAATTTAGCCCGTAATATAAGTACCATAATATGGCCGCACTCAGCTCTGGACTAAGAGGTTCTGGACCATCAATAGCGGGAGGCTTGTGGTGGCGATTCTACCAAGCGTTCATAGCCTGAACAACCATTTTCTGACACAACAGTGAAACAGGCTTCAATAGATTTGGCCGGATGATCTTGCTGTGATGAATTCTTCGGAGTCGAGAACAAATCGATCGACGATTATGGTGTGGATGAGGTGCGTTCTTCTGGAGTTGTCACAGGCTCCATTATTGTATTGGAGAAATCTACATGGGACAGGGTTTCACGATGGAATAAGCTTATTTCTATCACAGTCTCCTTCACACGTATGCTAGCAATGGGCCAAGGGCGATTGAATCCAGTACGGACGAAGCATGTGTCTCTTCTAAATTTACATAAAAATATGTGATTAACTAATCCTAAGTGTGTGACTAGAAAATCCTAAGTTTAGAGTATTTTAATACGATAAGATGTAGAAACTTGGTCCTAAAGTCATATATAGACCGGGGAGAAAGGTTAAAACGGCAAGAAAGCTCTGACCTCTTGGGTAGTGTCGCGTTTGTATTGCTTGCTTGCCCAACGGAGGGCATCTCGTGAGCTTCCTCACTTCTGCGAATCGCAACCAGCGGGAAAAGCAGATCACAAAGACTGCCGTTGATACTTCTCTGAACATCTGTTGCCAGTCCACGGTGTTCTTAACGTCCCTTTTCGGCACAAAACCTTCAATCTTCCGCCCACTGCGGTGTAAGTCTGCAAAAATAATTACTGCAGCAAGGGCCGTATTAAGGGGCATGGGGTCTTTGCGATGGCGCTTGAGAAATCTTTGTAGCATATCTGCCATCTCCTTGGGGCGGCCAAAGGAGTGTATCTCAGGCAAAAGTGTAAGTCCACGTGGTTGTTTATATATAATGCGCTATACCAGGGCCTTCTCGTGTCATTGCGGGCTAATGTTCGTACTTGGGCGACGGGACCTGGGCCTGTTGGGTCCCGAGCGCAATGCGAGATACTTGGTCATGAGGCACGAGGCACAAATGAAGGTATCTAGAAGGCATGATAAGGGCTGAAAGTAAAGAAGCTCTCATCTAAAGAGAGTGCGACTTCGTGTTGAGGTGGTGTAACGGTAATTAGCAACTACCTGATACACTATGATATACCGGCCTAGCCACCTGAGAATCAAGCTCTCACCGGATAATAAACATATTTCGGAAGCTCCTTGACTCGGAGCTATCTCTGTTTATTACCCCTTGGGCTTTGCCCGGTCAGTTAGCGTTAGTCCGTCACTAAATACGGTGCTCCAAGCGAGAGGGCATAATAATAGTAAAGCGGCGTCGGGGGGGCCTATTATCTTTTAATTTTGCACTGAATTTCAGTGGCTAGAAGGCATTTAAAGATGGGTTGAGTATATGCCTTCTAGATACCTTGATTTATGCCTCGTGCCTCATAACCGAGTATCTCGCATCAGAGCGGAAAGACTTTCTCGTCTCCAATGGTACACGAAATATCTCCTCGAGACTTTAGGGAGTATGTTGTAGAAGACCTTTTTTATGTAGGCCAAGCTATATGGAACGAGGGCATTCTCATGCGATATCGTTTTGCGATGGTATAGTCGTCCACTGGGCTCTAATCGAGTCCCGATGTTGTCGAGGTCATCTCTGAAGTCCTTGAGGCTCTCCCTCTCCTGAGTCGCATGTTGTATGGCTCGTCAAGTTTCAGTTTGTCGGCAAGTTGAAGGAGCCTTTTGTTGTCGGGGTCGGTGTATCTATTCCTATCCACGCAGAGCGACAAGTAGCATCCTGTCAATGCTGTATATATCAAGGTACGCCTTGAGCTCCTCTGCCAGCAGAGGAATGGCCAGCCTATCGCTGAAGGATTTGAGCGGAGTAAGAGGACGTGAGACCTCCAGTATGAAGACTCTAGGTGGGAGCAGACTGAGTGAGATCATGCTAGCTCTGAGCGGAGCTCGAGATCTCCTGGCAACCCAAGTGATGGTTATCTGCCTTGACCCGACGTTACCAGTGTTCCGGTACTCAACGAGGCGGTCTTCTCGAGTATTAACCTTATACTCGCATATAGTCTTTGCAGCAGGCAGTCTTTGGTCTTCATCCCCCTGGGCCCTTCACCATGGATGTTCACTTCGGTGCCCTCCCTCGAGCGAAGCAATCCCTCCTCGCGGTCGTCATGGCGCATCATGGTTATAGTAAATGACTCTTCAATGTTGTCATGTTTACCAGTCATCAGTGGGCGGAATTCTGGTGGCTGTCAAGTAAAACTTGTCTTCGGGTGCGAGTATTAAGGGGTCCCATGCCTCATCCTCGGAATCAGACTCCTCCTCAACGTCGGCATCATGAGGCTCACGTACTCGAGCGGCTTGTAGTGCTTCTTCTTGCGCCGCTGCGTCTCGGGCTCCATAAAAAGCGATAACATTGACCACATCGTCGCCGAGGTCATTGTTCGACTGTTGGAAGATCGGTATTCCGGGGTTTACCGGAGTGGAGGATGCCACTGTAGCTCGGGGCTTTTCGCCTAATTGCACAAGGTCAATGTTGGATCATATTATGGCGGGCCAGATATTCGCATACCTCAAGTGATATAGTTCTTGCGTGCACGTCCAATGACGAGGCCACTCAGACAATGTCTTAATGTATGACCTCGTGCTCTCTCTCAGAGGTATGAGTTCATCTCTTTTATAGTCTTGAATACACAGTATTGAGCAAGCTCCGCGGCCGAACCCATTGTAGGTTTCCAGTACTTGTTGATAAGAACGCTGGAAGGGAAACCATAAGCTTTGTAGCTTTTGAGAATGTTCACTTCCTGGCGTTGGCTTCGTGGAGGCTTGATATAGGCGGTATGTATATAGTCACTGTGCTGGTGAACCCAGTTGGGAAAAGTGAGAGCTTCGTGCTGTGATAATGTCAAAGATGCGAAACAGACTTTTGAACTCATGGTGGTGGTTTTCGAGACCGGCCGGTAAAGACCCTTCATCAGCGGAGCTGCTCTCTCAGAGGTATCAATATCATGTTTGTAATGCAGATAATATGTATATATGTGTCTGTATATGAGGTTGTAAATTATTAGATCTTGAGGTTGAGTAGGTTTCTCGTTTTCGCTGGGGCTACAACTGGCCAACAGTGACAACTTGCTTCCCCTTCACAATCCAAGGGTAAACACAGCATCTCGACAGAATCTGCCTGGGGATTTGTGTGCTCTCGTCACAAAACAAGCGATTGCTGCGTTGGAAGTATGCTCCTCCGTTTTGGTCTCTTATTTGTTCATCGATCAATCATGACTCCACCCACTTCTTCATTTCTCATGCATATGTTTCTTCCTGCAACCACCATCTGCATCTTCCGTCGCTCCAGAGCAACTCTCGCCTCTCTACGCTGTTGTTATGACTACAGCTGGTCGATAGTAATTCATTGCTCCCTTTTTGTGATCTAAGGGCAAACACAGAATTCTGACGGCCGCTGCCTGAAAATTGGTGCATTCCCACTACAAATCAAGCGATTGCTGTCTATAGCATGCTTCTCAATTGGGCCTCTCCTCTCCTCAAAGATCTACCACTTCCACCTTCTTCCACCCACTTCCTCACCTCTCTCAAGAGTATTGCCCTGCTCAACTCCTTGCTTTCATGTCGTGGCAGAGCAAATTCTTCCGCCAGAGCCCTCTCTTCATCCGAGGTACGAAAAGATGCGGCCCATCATCAGCGCCTGCAATACTGACCTTGTGCAAATAGGTGAAGCGCGCCGATCAACATGTCATCCTTCACCCCGGTAAACCCTCCACCGCGAAACTCCCGAGAACCAGACCCTGGACCTGACGAGCTCGTGTCAAACGGGCTCATATTTGACGAAGCTCGAAACGACGCGGGGCAAGAAGAAGCACTACAGGCCGCACGAGAAGCGCAGCGGCTACCTGAAGATGAGATCGACAATGAGGAAGAAGATACATTCATTCAGGAAGCCCCACCCGCTCGACGAGTACTTGGACTTAATGACGACGATGTTGAGGAGCAATCCGAGGATGAGGCTTGGGACCCATCGGTCGCAGCTCCCGAAGACAAGTTTTACTTGA
>JABEXW010001113.1:0-26511 GCA_013266185.1 Fusarium sarcochroum | reverse complement strand
GGAAGTTAATCTGGCGAAGGTTTCGGGGGAATCTGCAGGACTGAGGGAGAATTAGGAAGTCAAAATACACAAGGTTTTTGACACACATCGATTTTGAACACGTGGGACGATGAATAACAGCCCAGTGTAAAGGCGTCTCACACCGCTTCGTACGAGAATTGATGTCAAGATGTTTCTGGAAACTGATTGCTTTCTTAACCAGATTGGTCAAGCCAAAGTATGCAGCAATGTGCAATCCTGTGACCTTTTCTTCCTGGGGGACTTTAAGGTCGTCCATCGCCAATACCGCGTAACCTAATCTCTCTTCGTCTGAGAGAAAGTCCCATGCAAGCCTTTTAACGGGGCCTTTAGCTTGATAGACGAGATGCTCACCCCAGTGGTTAGCAGCATAATGGAAAAAGGGATAGTTCTTTCTGAAGTGGTCGGCATTATCTTGTGGGGAGGGCCTTTTTCTGAGGTGCTTGGCAGCTGGCGGTGCGTTGACCAGGCAGCGCAAGCAGACTTCAGTCAATGTCGAGTGAGCATCTTGGGACCTTGCAAGCAAGCTTTCTTTGAGATGTTGCTCGGCCGTGCTGTGCGCAAGATGGAGAAAAGTAGTCTTTTTCTCAACAACACCAACAACCATCCCTGCACAGACTGATGTGAGATCCCACTCGGTCTGACTAGTTGCTGACGCTTTGGGTATCATGAGCCTTGAACTATGGGAGTCCGAAGAAGCGTCCTGGATGGCAAGTACTTGCGTCGCCTCAGTTACTGTTAGTGGCCTTTTTGCAAAGACAATCCAAGTCAGCAAATTCATGGCTGTTTTACGTTGCTTTTCTGGTTGCGTCGAGATTCTATCCAGTGCTGCTTGATAAACTTCAACCAAATTATCCGCAAGATGAGTTAGAGTGTGTTCAAACTCCTCAAGTGTATGTGTAGACGCCAAGTTTCCTATATGTAGATGAGCCAGAAGAAACCTGGGAAGTTTAGCCCTGAACTTGTTGGGTATCACTGCAGAAAAACAACTTACATGCCTTGGGACCCATTAACTACGGTATCGAGAATAAATTCCCGAAATGAAGGGTTATAACTTGAGCCCTTTTCGACAATAGCTAGCATGCTAGGACGACTGTTGATGAAGGCGTCGAGATAGGCTTTGATGTCGGAAGGCTGCGCCATGAGTTGAATGACACAACTGGGTTCAGCAAATTGAGAGTTCAGCCCTGGTCGAGAGGTAAAGAGAATATGAAATGAATTGGGAAGCTCCCGACAAACTTGAAGAAACTTGTAGAGCATATTGGTACTAGTGTCACTGCAACATTCGTCTAAAGCATCGACTATCATGTAGATACGCTTGAATGGCTTGGCCTGCGCGATGATCATTTGCAAATACGCCTCAACGGCGGGTAGTATGCCTTTGAGTCTGTAAGCGTCGTAATTTTCTTCGATTTCGTGTGTGACTTTATGTTGGCTCCGCAGAAGCTGCATCAGAAGGCTTGAGAGGACATTTACTAGAGTTTGGGACTTCTTCTCTCGATAGTCAAAATAGACATAGATACAGGCCGTATTGTGGTCTCCATAGTAGCGGTTGTGAAGGTTTTGCAGATAGTTGACGACAATGGACCTGTACCCCAGTTAGCCTTCGAGAAGGTTTGTTCAAACACAGTAGACTCAATCATACGTGATGACTGATTTACCCACGCCGGCTTTTATACTATTAATGAGAGTTCTGTGACTGAGGTCTTTAATCGCTACTTACCAATACCGTAACACCATAGCTTCTGTAGGTCTCCATTTATCCAATCGTAAAGTTGCGGGGATCCCAGAAACCAGTCACCGGAGCCGGGTGACTTTGTGGCAATATTCGATAACTCATGGAGTTTCTCGTCGAAATGAAGAGGCGTGGAAATTCTTTCCAGCCAGGTTGGTATCACGGTACCAACGTCGCTGCCTTTCACTTGTTAACAATGCAAGACACACGTACTTTCAACAAAGACTAACAGCTAGAAGTGGCTCGATAGATGTGATATTCTGAACATGAAATACAGTCAGCAACCCTTAGTCTCTGGCAAGCATCTTTGACAAGTCCATACCGAGATTCATATCCCTGTCTGCCTTGAACATATTTCCCCAATTGTTCTCCATACTGCCTCCTGCACATACCGCTCCACTCCCACGGTCGTTGATGGTCTGGGTGACATTGCTGCCACTGGCCTCGAAGTCAGAGTCAGGCAAAGATGGCTCTACTTGTGAGAGCTCTTTGATGGCTTTCTCCAGTTTCTCAATCTGTATTTGAGTTGCCGCTTGGAACATTTGGTGAACGGCAAGCACTTTCAGCTTGTTCATCATGTCTCCCATCAAAGTCTCAACTCTGTGCCCTTTGCCCATAGACACAACCACGTTATGGTAGAATTTGGAGAGTCTAGACCAGTCTTTGGTCTCTTCATTCTGTTCTTTCTTCTTTTGGATCTTTTGAAAGATGTTGTTTAGTGCTTCGGCCTTGTCTTGGCAGCCCTTAATGATGGGCTCGATTGCACGTTTTTCAGTTACATCTGGGTTGTTTTGCTGAACTTGGCGATGGGCGATTTCTAGCGTCTCCTTCACAAGAGGAAGATTTTGAGCTACTTCTTCGAAGGCATTTGGTAGTCCTTGGAAGTCGCGGATAGTGTTGCAAGTTTTGATTATAGAATCAACAATTGCGATGATGCCCGCGATGATACTGAGAGGGTCCATCGTGAAGAACCATCAAGATGTGATCAGGTGATGGCTTTGTCTTGAATCGTGGGTATCCGATGAGGGACAAGAAACTGAAAGCCTACTCTGTAGGGGCTGGATGCACAGAGCTAGGAAGCACCAATGATGGGAACCAGTAGGAAAATGGACAAACATGAGCAATTGCCACTCTGTCATTGATTCTAGCACCCTCTCTTATCTCTGTTTCTTAATGAAGTCGGCTGACGTGTCTCTTCTCGCCCTGTTGTCTGCCTTACCCCATGGATGCATGGGGCTATGCTGCATCTGCACAACTTGCATAAAAGGTGGTCAGCAAGGAGGCCATCTCCATGAGTCGGCAGCCTCATTATTGATGCAGGACTTTTTACACTTGGCCGACCCTCAATCATCTCTTCAAGTGATTGAAAGTAACACAATTCTATGAACCAAATCTGAGGATTTTAGGATCCAGTATGGCCTAGTTAGGGTCCCAATGCTGAGTGTTGAATGGATTTCTGATGAGGCACTGTTTATCCCCCATCTCAGCAGCCTGATTTGAGAATGCCCGATGCATCACGTCACGTTCACACTGTGGCTGCAGCCGCCTTTGAAGTTCAATGCCCGATTGCTGATGTAACTACCAATGGGATTCTTGAGGCCGTATGGCTGAAAGACTGAACAACTGGCAGAGATGCGGGGGACTGATATGCATAAGTATGTCAGACACAAGAGTCAAGAATTGAAGCAATTAGAATGGTGGATTTCGCAGCCGAAGGACAGAATTCGTTTCAACCTATGCACCAACTATGCAAAGCATTTTCATCCACGTAATTGCCAAGGATGAGTTGGCAAAACGTTGGGATCAAGGCACCCCAGGCAGACTGGCAGAGCCTCACCGGACTCGGCTCGCAGTCCGCGCTTTGGAGGGTTTTATCATTGACCGAGACAGTTTAATGGTTCGCCAATACCCCACCCCATCTTTGATGGTTTGTTTATATCAGGTCCCCAGATTTTTTCTTCGTCTTGTCAACCATATACTCAGATTCATTGACAAAGTACTTTGCCCAGTCACGCCCTGTACCACCAACCGCCCATCTATCGGTGTTGTGGATTGAACAAATACAAAACGCACAGCTCGATGCAACCAACGATCGCAATTTGACAGAGATCAGCATTCGCACTCAACGTAACAGGTCGTCATGAGATCTAGACTTCTACAGAGCCATGGCGGTGCAGAGAGCCACTACCATGAAGACAGCACTTCAGAAGAAGAAGAAGAAGACTGGAGTGACTCGCCAAGTGAAAAACAGCCTCGAAAACCACAGGCACCCAAACGTCAACATACAACACATACTTATCAACCTGAGCGACAACAACTACCTTCCAATGAATACTACTCCAATTTCACTAGCGATCCCTATATGAGACAGGCCCGTAATGAGACAGTACCATATAATGGCGATTACACTTACGATCCCCTTTCTCCATCTCCATACTATGGAGCATATCAGCCACATTCAAATCCTTCGTACTATTCAGCTCTTAACAACCCATCTCTTGCTGGCTATGCTCGTTCATACAGTTACCCCATTGGACCTAATGGCTATTCTTCCGGCTCTCCCCCTACAACCATGCCATATCCGAATGCTCAAGCTCTTCCGCCGTACGCCCAGCCAGGGGGATACAATCCGCCCCAGAACGTTCAACATACGATGGGATACACTAACACAAACAATGCTGCGCCTTATCCTTATGATAGCGCGGATCCTTCATCGTCTTATCCACAATACCCAACACGTGCACCTAGAAAGCCCCCAGCTCAACCGACAACCTCTCGACAGCCAAATCCAGGGCGACGACGCACTGTAAGAGGGGACAGAGCAGAACAACAACCCAGCAGAAAGAGACACTCCATCTCGAGAAACGAAAAGAGTTCATCACATGATCAAGACAGTATGGTTTCTGCGAGTTCAGTCATGAAGCGGCTAGATGACCTCCTAGATTATCTCCAAATGCAAAGAGACGATAAGAGCCACGCAGCACGGTCGGATCCAGGGAGGTATCGAGATACCCGTCGGTTCCGGAGCTCATCAGCGATGAGTGAGTATGACCCAGATGAAACCAGGTCTCTTGATATCGAAAGACTGGAGTCGGATCACATCATGGGTACCATATACCGGCTACTTAAAGAGAGAAAAGATCAAGGATATCGACAATTGTATGGACGCTCATCGGGTAGAAGTATAGCAGCTCTCCTTGAGGAGAGCCTTGGATTGCATGTCAGAGACAGAGACGGAGATAAGTCCTCGACTGAAAACAGCAACGATCGGGGAATTGAAACAAAACTCGATGCTATACTGCAGCTTCTCCTTCGAAACGAGTTGAAGAACTCTCAAACACCACAACAGCCAGCTCCAGATGCGTACGACCTCAGACAGGATCGACAACCTGCGAAAGCCCGCTCGCCTGTTACTTCACCTGAGTCATTCCAAGAACCTGCCACGACCCCGTCAAATCAAGAATTTTTACGTCGACAGGGTAGTCAAAGTATGCCAAGAGGTGGCTGGGGCAGAAGGCGCCGGGATAGCCAGTACGATACTGCCCAGCCTTCAAATCAAGCCCCGCCTCGACATAATCCGCCCAGGGAGGCAGAACCAGACGAGCAAATTGAGCTGGATGATTATTATTTCGAAGAGTGCGAGCCACAATACATCCCTCCACAGAGACATCCACCGGTTAGACGTTCTGGTACTGCCCAAGACATAAGGAGACCGCAGAGGACAAGGAGCCAAGCATCAGTTCATCACGAAAGGAGTGACATCCGGAACATACGTATGAGTCCATTGCAGGGAGATCAACAGAGAGTAAGACCAGGCCGTTACCAATATGTTGATGACGATTATGAGTCGGAGGATCAAGAACCAGTTCCGCCCCGTGAACCCATGCCTTATACGAATCGTCACTGGACACGGGAAGCACAACCACCGCCGCAGTCAGCGCCTGATCCGCCTCCGCCTCAGCGAAGAACGCAAGTCAGGTTCATTTAGACTGACGATTAAGTCAGAATGAGGTCGGAGACGGATGCAGGCTTGGTCGCATGAAGAAATGTTCAAGTACGAGCGCCATTGAAAGACTGGTAGATGAGTTATGAGTCTCTAGTGGGCAGGTCTCATTTCCTATCCCACGCAACATCGCACTATCAGATTGCAGTGGTGAGTTATTAAATCGAGACTATCTAAAGGATAGAGACTCAGCTGAGGCCGGTCGTGGCACCGAAGGAAATTAGCGATGCTACAGTGCATTACAAATGCATAACGTTATCAACAAAATGGCGACATCAATAAGACCGGACTCTTAGTAATGATGATAATAACGTTGAATATCCAAGAGTATCTCATGTTTAATTATAAATAATGATACAAAAACACGTGTGCAAACGTTATACAATGGTATGGTATTTAAACCACAGAACTGAGATAGAATTGTGTTGGATAATACAAACCACAATACACTTGCCCACTCAACATCATACCTACACTCATCATGTCTCGTCCTAACAAAGCCATCTGGATGCTCTCGCAGGGAAAGCATGAAATTCGAACCATTCAAGAGCCATACATACCCAAGGCGGCACAGTCCCTTGTAGAAGTGCAGTACTCAGCCATCAACCCAGCTGACACTCGTCACTCCCACATGGGTATGTCAGAATATGTTGCAGGCTACGAGTTCACCGGAACTGTTCGAGAAGTTGGGCCAGATTCACCCTTTAAAGTTGGTCAAGATATCTTTGGCTTTTCAACACCTTATGATCATCGACCCATCTATCTAGGCGCCCATCAGAGCTTTCTCTTGGCAGAACCCTTCTTGTCTTTCGAGCGACCCTCTCATCTTGATCCTATTACTGCAGTCACACTGCTCGCCGGTGGTGGCACGGCAATCGATGCTTTATTCAACACGTTAGGGTACGGTTTTCCAATCGCTGGTCTTGAAGGCGATGATCCGAAAGACCAACCGATCCTGATCTGGGGCGGTGCTGGTGCAGTTGGTCAGGCTGCTATTCAGCTTGCCAAAGCTGCGGGCTTCAGCCCTATCTTGACCACTGCTTCGCCGCATAACCATGATGCTTTGAAGAAGCTTGGTGCGACTGAAGCTTTTGATTACAAGAGCCCAACGGTCGTGGAAGACATTCATGCCTCGGTTAAATCCACTGGGAAGTCCCTGAAGACCGTCTTTGACGCAGTTTCTTCTGGGCTCGGGATTTTTGAAGGTCTGTCCAAAGAAGAAGAGAAGGCGATTCAGGACAAATATGATCAAAGCTCACCAGCTCTCGCTCGTCGATCTTGTGATCCTAGTGTACCGGAAAGCGAACTGCGTCTGACGGCTGTACTCCCTGTAACGAAGGACCCATCCTGGACCTTTTGCTTAAACTTCCGCATCATCGAAATGATAGATCACGGCTCTGGAGAACGAGATCGGAGCACAGAGGAGAAGCAAGCCGAAGAGGACAAATGGAGAGAATGGCAACGTCGTTCTGACCAGGGCCTTGAGTGGCTTATCCATAATCATCAACAGTATTGGGAAGCCCCGAGGACTAGAATTCTCAAGGGAGTGGATGAGGGTATTCAAGGCATTCTAGATGTGTGGAGTGGTAAGACAAGTCGAGAAAAGCTTCTGATTGACCATCGAGGGTGAGAGCGAAGATAGGCCACAACTTAGATGGAACTGAAAGCATACGGACCAACTACTTGGTCACATTATCCAGATCATCAAAGTTCAGTCATATAATTGTATTAGAAATTAAGGAAACAATGGACTATCAAGATCCCGATACTGCCATCGCCAATATCCTATATGTACCATCGGTTATCCTAACCTTCATTCGTCTACATAAAGAGAGCCACGATAGCTGGGACAGCCAGCATGAGGCCAGTGCGGACAACGCTGCCACCGCTCACAGGGACAGCAGAGGCAGGGGGTGTACCGACAGGGGTGGCAACAGGAGTTGAGGCCACAGGGTAAACCTGAGGGGTAGAGATGATGGGGTTGACTAGGGGAGTAGAGATAACGGGAGGGACATAGGAGCCTGTAGGAACAGGGACGACGGGAACGGGAGTCGAAACGGTACCGTTGCCGTGGGGGTAAGGGACGCTCTCGACGGGAGGGAGAACGGGCTTGTCACCGGTAGGCTTCTCGGGGATGGCGGGCACAGAGGTAGGGGCCTCGGGGACCTTGGTAGTGGGAACCTCAGGAACCTCAGTGGTAGGGGCAACAGAGCTGGGGACCTCCTGGGCCTCCGTGCTGGGAGCAGAGGTGGTCACGGCCCCGGAGCCAGTAGCCTCAGAGGGCACAGCAGTGGTCTCAGCAGTCTTGTCAGACGCAGGGCAGTAGGTGGTGGTGTCGACGATGGTGACAGTAGGGGCGGGAGGAGCGGTGGTAGGAGGTTGGAAGGTGCTGGTAGTTCGAGTCTTGCAAGGCACAATCGTAGTGAGAGTATCGGTGATGGTGGTGACAGGAACAGGGACCTTGGTAGAGTGAGCAGTGGTAGTAGCAGGAGCAGCACCACTCTCGGTAGCAGGGCAGACGTAAGTGCTCGAGATGATGGTTGAGGTGACAACCTTCTGGGTGTATCGAGCAGGGCAGTTGATGACAGAAGCAGCACAGCTGGTCACAGTGTAGACGTGAGTAGAAGTAAGAGTGCTGGTGACATCGCCAGTCTTGGTACCGTTACCGCTGCCGGGAGTGATCTCAGCAGGGTAGTCGGTGGCAGTGGTCTCGGGCTTAACGGCGGAATCGTAGCCGGGTGTCTCCTGACCGACAGGGTGACCGCCAGTGGGCTTGCCTTCGTGGTAAGAAGCTGAACCGGTGGCATCGGGGCCGGTAGGGTAGGCGTCAGAGCCAGTAGCACCGGGACCGACAGGGTAAGCATCGGAAGAACCGGTGGTCTCGGGACCAGCGGAATAAGCATCAGATCCAGTAGCATCGGGGCCAACGGGGTAAGTGTCGGAGCCAGTGGCGTCAGGGCCGACAGGGTAGGCCTTAGAGGTAGCATCGGAACCGGAAGGAAGAGTAGAGAGGGAGACGACCTGTGTCTCAGTCTTGGATCCAGTGTTGTGGCCAATGTTGTGGCTGCCCTCGAGGAAACCACCAATAGTGCCGCGGTTAGACAGGCAGACCTTGGCCTTGGCAGCAGTGGCAAGAGTGACAGTCAGAGTGGGAGCAAGGCTGATGTCGAGGATGTCGCCAACCTCAACATCAAGGTCGACAGCAAGACCAAGAGTGAGAGCAATGACCTCGGAAACAGAGATGGCGCAGTCATCAGTCTCAATGAGAACAGCAGTGTATTCGCAAAGGCTGACCCAGACAGCAATCTTGGCACCAGCCTCGATCTCAAGAGCAGGAATCTCGAGCTCGGCCTCAAGGTCGACCTCAGTTCGCAGGCGGAGACCAAGCTGAAGAGCAACCTCAGCAGACAGGTCAACCTCAGCAGCGACACCAATGGGCAGAGCCTTGGTGACAAGACCCTCAAGGGAGACATCGACAATCTCCTTGGTCAAGAGAGAAATCTCAACGAAAGCCTCCTCACCGAAAGCGAGGTAGACACCAGCAGAAAGATCAATGGCGGCATCAACACCGATGACGAGATCAAGGGCAATAGCAGCACCAGCCTCAGCCTCAAGGAGGCCGGGGATCTCAAGGTCGAGAGCGGGAGAAGCGAAAAGTTCAATGGACTCGTGGACGGCAGCGGAGGCAGAGATGTCGACCTCGACGTAGGCCTTGATACCACCAAGACCGACACGGATGCGGGGCTCCTTCAGGAAGTCCTTGACAAGCTCGATCTGGGCGTTACCAGAGATCTGAGCCTTGGGGAGGTTAAGGCCGAGATGGATGGCGGGAGAGGAGCCGGAAGCAGGAGCAGCAATACCCTTGAACAGGGTGTGGTCCTCCCAGCTGTTGTCCAAGGCGCAAACCGAGGGAGAAACGCTGCTGTGCTTGTCGACGAGTCCACCAAGAGCCTTATCGTCCAGACCACCAACGGACTTGTCAACCTTACCGGTGGGCAAGTCGCCGCCAAGGCCGCCAATTCCAGGCAAGAAGTGAGGAGAGGCCTGGGCAATAGCCACAAGACCTCCCAGAGTGGGAATCAAACTAGAGAAATGCATATTGAATGTCTTGAAACAAAGTAAAGAGTGACTGGAGCAAAATGTCTCCGAAGGTTGGTAAGTGAGTGACAGGAAAAGAGTGCTGAGAAGACTACAGAACAGAAAAAGAGAAACTCGACATGACGGCAGAAGAGCTTTATTTTATGCTATCTATCTCCTATTGGGACCATGATGTTCCATTGCAGCGGACCAATTCTCCTATCCAAGGTTACCTCGATAAACCACAGAAGGAAGCGAGTCGAAAGCAGTCACAATTATTTCCGGCGATCGCTATTTCAGACCCTTGAATGCCGCTTTTCTTCAACGGGGAATTCTCCTGTCAACCATGTGCCGCTAGTCGTCGCTTGCGAGTCGGGGTAGTATCATGTGGCCCGCTGATCATCGAAACCCTGGTCCTCGGGGATTTTATATGGAGGAGAACAAATTGTTTTGTTTATCACCACGTGCGGTTAAGCAACTGTCAGTTTTGTTTCGCGTTTCTTTGTCTTGTTGGTACGTCATATCCAGAGTTTGCGCGTTGGATGATCTTCTCAATGGCAGTATTTTGAAACAGTAGCGGCACAGAATGTTACACCACGCCGTTATCCCAGATGCTCCAGACGAAGTCATTGAAGGTCTTTTATTTTTGACGACTTGGAGAAGTCACTTTGCATGCTGACGTCGTTTGGTGAAGCCAATCTCTCTTCTTGCTGTGCATTCTGACTCGATTAAAGGTCTAGGCTTCACCAACTGACTACGAATATGAAATAGAATGCTCACTAGTCGAATAACGCTACCTGGAATATTTGAAAGTGGCCTCATTTCAATTAAACAGTCAGCAACATAAGTTCCAAGATTTTCAAAGAAAATACAGACTGGATTTTGGCGCTAGAATTCACAGCCTAATAAACATCGTAATCCGCCGCGTAACCATGTCTGTGTTAACATCCATTTCACCGCCCAGGGCGCAAAAGTCCGTTACAGTGAGCCTTGACTTCAGAGGATGAGCAGGGGCTGGTGGATCAAGCGCGATGTCACTGTCGATCATCAACTGGCGGCGTCGAAAAGTCGAGCTAGAACGATGCCTCATTTATAAACAGGCAGATCCTTTAATGATTTGATCACCAGAGAAAGAGGTGAGATTATAAGGCCATACTAACACATATTCCCGTGATGAGCTGGGCATGCAGTGATACTTACGTGCTAAGCACTAGAAGACTTTGGATATAGACCGCGAAGTTGGCAGGTCTCTAACAGTTACGACAACATCAGACAAGTGTCTGTGCGACTTGACCAAGTTATATCGCGTGGGATAACTGCCGGGACCTTCGGCTTCAATAGAATTGCAGCTCTTACTGCCGAACACAAAACAACACACCAATTGATCTGCTAATTCGGCGCTAGAAACAAAATGGAACTATTTATAATGTTGTGGCTTCTGTTAGATCATGTTTAGCGTGGTGGGTATCTCAGACACCTACCCTATGGTCAAATTTGATGCGCAGAGATGACAAGATACGGCTGGTAAATCAACGATCAGATGCTGTGCAGATGTTTTGCAGACATTTTAAACATACGTTTAATATCCTACTCATATATGACGTATTATTAACTTGATCCCTAGAGCAACGATTCGAAATTCTCACGTCATAGTAACTACTTCCTAGATTCGTTGGACGGGGAATCCGAAATTACTAGCGATAAGGGAATCCTAACAAAAAGTAGGGTTCTGGACTCATTTCGCGTATCCTTAATGCTCTGATCCGAGTCGAAAGGTCGAGACCTGGTTACACACATCACATTCTGGGGACTAACGCCTGGGTTTATTCTTAAGTTACTTGATATTCGTTGCATATTATCTATATTATTCTATTAAGCGCGAACCTGAAATGAGCCAACAGTTTACAAATCTTCATTTCGCTCTTCCTCCTTCTTAGGAACACCATCAAGCCCCTCAAAGAGATCAACTCCCCAGCCCTTTCCAGGGTTGAGAAGTCGGAACTTCTTATCCTGAGCCGCAACTTCAGCAAGCTCATCGTCGGTGAACTCAATCTCCTGCGAACCAAAGTTCTCATCAATGTACTTCTCATGCGTACTCTTGGGAATGACGATAGTGCCTCGCTGCTGTCCCCACGCAAGCACAGTCTGCGCCACAGTGGCGTTCTTGCTCTCGGCAAGCTTCTTCCAGAATTCGTCGTGCAAGATGCTGGGAATGTCTGGGTTGTAGGTAGGGTTGGTGTTTGCCAGCGGTGAGTAGGCAATGACCTTGATGTTCTCCTTTGTGTGGTAGTCGACAAAAGACTGTTGCTGGAGGTAGGGGTGTGTCTCAAACTCGTGCGCATAAGGGCGGACGGTGGCGACTGAGAGAATTTTCTTGATATCCTTGGGGGAGAAGTTGGAGATGCCGATGTTGCGAGTCAAACCATCGCGAACAAGCTCCTCCAGGGCACGCCAAGTATCGACGATAGAGGTATCGTTGTCCAGCTCTTTGGTTCCGGGGAGGAAAGCCACGGGCCAGTGAATCAGGTAGAGGTCGAGATACTCGACGCCGAGGTTGGCGATGGACTTCTCAATAGCCTTGCGCACCAGCTCAGGGCGATGATCTGTGTTCCAGAGCTTGCTCGTCACCCAAATCTTGTCGCGAGAAACACCTGAAGCCTTGATTCCCTCACCAACCTCCTCTTCGTTACGGTAGATGGCAGCTGCGTCGACGTGTTTGTAGCCAGCCTTGAGGGCATACTCTACTGCGTGAGCTACTTGTCCCTTCTCCGCCAGCCAAGTTCCCAGTCCAAACGGAGGAATGTCGTGGCTGGTGCCATTGCTCAGAGGCGGCAAAGTGGGGGCCTCGGATGACATGGCTAGGGAGAGGAGAGTATAAACAGTTATACTCACGACTGTGAGAAACGAGAATGCTTTGACGAAACTCATGATTGCGAGTATCGTCTAGTTTATGGGTGAGTTGTGAAGATTCGTGACTCGTATGAGGAATTTGGTGATGACTTTTTTCCCTCAGCCGAGGAAGCCTGATAGTGGATTCGCCGCAGCACAACATGCAAGGATTTCATGACATCATTACATAAGCGCCTTGAATGTGGGTATGACGATGGGGCTTGGCTTTGACTCATTGAATGGCATCATGTGACTAATTATGTGATGATACTTTTGACTTTGAGAAGTTCGGTTTTGAGATGATAGCATCGTTATTTTCACTATCAAGTACAAATTGGGCAGATTTGTAGTCAGATTATACAATTTTGATAACCAGTCAGCTTGCATTCCTCATGCACAATTTCTTGACTTGACAAGTTTCAGATCGAGACTTGAAACAGCTTCAAACGTCGCAGTAAAACCCGAGACACATACCAGTTACTGAACTATCACTTTTATTGACATTTTGTTCCGAGTTTCCCGTCTACATCAGGACCAAGACACGCAAATAAAGGCGACAACATAGTCTAATACTCAAATTTATACATATTTTAAAGATACAATTCGACAGCGTCTCGATCAAGATTCAAGGCGTGTTCTGATGCTGCTGCAAGAAAGTCAATGACCTCATCCTTAGCATCTCATGACATTTTAACCAACTCACTCGAGAGATCACCCGAGACCTCATTCTTCTATAAACCTTGTGAAATCCAGCGCTTTCCAACACAATCTCTGTTACCAAAACATCCAACGCTATATCTAGTGGCCAGCAGAAGCAGAGTTGGAGTTGTCGGCGCAAGACCAGGCGCCTGAACCACCGTTGGACTCAAAGGTCTCCATGATACCAACGATAGAGCCGTAAGTGCCGGCAACCATCATGAAGGTACCTGAGACAATAACAAAGACGCTCCAGCCGACCATGAGACACCATTTGAGCGACTTGGTCTTCTTACCCTCAGTCCAATTGTCATACAACCAAAAGCAACCGTATGGTTGAAAGCACATCAGCGTGCCCAGCAGTGCACCGATGAGAGAAACGAGGCCGCCGAATACAGGAATACCACTGGCAATGATGTAGGCGATGATCGTCACACTACCTGTACAAGCCAGCCATGTGGCCCAGTGCACGATGCCATTGGAGTTCAGGTGCTTTGTGCCACGCAATAGGCGGATAAACATGTACTTGGCGGGGATCTTCGCAGGGATTAGCATGCATACTCAATAGGACGTAGGGGACACTCACGTGGGTCATAAGCATGGCAGTCACAATAAGTCCAGGTAGGGCAAATCCGTAGCAGACCTTCTTCATAAGATCGCCTGCAGACCCCAAAGCAGGGGACGTAACATATGAGCCACAGTAGTAGTAAACCACAATGCCGATAGTGATGTACGTGACTGTCACGATCGATTGGCAAGTCACGAGTGATCGAGTGTAGTGCTTCGGCTCGCGCATCTCTGCTGCAATCTGGAAGAAGGCAGGGGTTCCTGAAAACGCAAAAATATGAGAGGAGACGGCTGTAATGCCGTCGACGAAGGATGGATGGTTGAAGAGAACGAAATCAGATTTCCAGTGGCCCTCGCTAGGCGCGGCTGCGGGTCTGTCTTGGAGTCCAACTGCAACGGTGACACAGAAGACTATCGAACGAGTCAATATTATTGTGATCTTGAGAAAGGAGATCATTGGACTCACTGGCTGTCATAATACAGACCAATCCAATCCACGCAAGCCATCCGATTTTACCCAAGGTACGAATGCTAGAAAAGCAGAAGCCAAGGACAGCGGCGACGGCGACGAAAACAGCGGTGCAAGCTGCGTGCGTGGAAACCGAGTTGAGACCGATCGAGATACCGAGCATCGCTGAACCAGCCACAAAGATCCAGTCTGAAAGTCATCAGCACAAGCCTACGCTGGGATACTTTGAGTCATATACTTACACAACATGAAAACAGTAGCGAGAACCTCGCGTCCAATCCGCCCGAACATCAGGTAACCGGCATCATCAATACCGTATACGTGAGGATGACGCTTCTTGAACACGCCAATCATGTAGTCGGACCACGTCGTGATAGCCGATACAACAAGAAGGCAAATAATACCTGGGATCAAACCCAAGGCATCAAATGTTTGTGGAATCGATAAAACACCCAGACCGATCTGAGTTTTTGTCATCAGAGCGACGGTAGCGATCCATCCGACCTGGTAGTCAAAAGATCAGTGTCTGTCCAGGTACAGTAAGAAAGGAAGAACTAACGTTACGGTAGTTGGGTCCGTCTTCTGAAACTTCACCAAAAACGGCATCATCAATGCGTTGTGATGTTCCTTCGTCTTGAGAGCAGTTAGAAGGAGTCTGCTGAAGAGCATTACCCTCGATATCTCGAGGAACCTCTTCTTTCTTGGGCGCCATGTTGAAGTTGCTCAGGAGAAAATTGCTTGTAGGATCAGGTTCGGTACGTGTCGAGTTATGGGGCAATAAATCTCAGGTCTAGAACGGGGAAAGCATGTGGAATCTGGGGAAGATGGATCCCAAAAGCAAGGGAGCGTCATGTCTTTTAAATCTGGACTTTTTATGACTACAAGAAACTGATTACCCCAGATTATACTCAATCGAGGCTATCTATGGACTCCACAATGACTCCATAACCCTATCATCCGGCGTTTCTATCAAGGACAAGATGATCGGGGCTGTGGGATGGAGTTCCGGGGTCCTTGCTACATGGTCTAGGGAGATACAGGAGGGACTACATTGAGATACTTGGCCAATAAGACAAGTGATTATTTGCGTTATATAATAACTGGGTTTCTAATAGACTGTCGTATCAAGGAATAAAAAAATAAGTAGGTCGTGTAAGCATTAGTGTGCATAACGCGGATAAGCTTGTAATATTTTCACCACCGAAGTAGATACGAGAATTGACAGCATACCGTAGAAACCATCACTATAACGATTACTATCAAAAATGGACATCCAGTATTCTACGAATTCTTCCGAAACCCTCCCAATAAGACCCTATCAGACATGTTAAACATCCACAGTCTTGCAACCATACTTGGTCAGATTGTCACAATCCGTAACCCTCCATCATTCCTTACTCGCACGCGAAGATCGCGGCATTCGGAGGATAAGAGACTAATACGAAGGGAGCAAAAAGTCAAAGACCCACTAAAGGACCTGACACTCCCCCTTGTTGTCGTTACTGTTGTTGATCGCCTGGGTTCGGTATCACGGTATCTTTTGCCGATCACGCTAGCGCTTCAAAACTCCGGGCCCGGGGTCGGCGCCGTGCCGTGATCTGATAAAACTATCTGCCTTCTCTTTCTGATATGAGGTAATTATGCCACGTACTTGAGTTATTTGCCGGCCTGTCCTTGCTATGAGGCATTTGATGTTTTGGTCCCTGCAACCCCGGACTTTCTCCTTGACGATGACATCGAGCGGCATAACCACCTTCTAGAAGCCTCGGCTGCAGCGGGAGAATTCAAGATTGTCTCACTCTTGCATACATATACTGCATGCCCCTGTCGGTCATCCGAGGATCGCCCTTCGGCAATGGCTTACGGCGAGTCATGTTGGTAGTCAACGCGGAGTTGATGCCGGACCCATAACGGAGTGCAGTCGCGCGGACGGAACTACTTCAGAATACCGAGAATAAGCTTGGACAGCATGTATTGACTTATTATATATGAACATGTCCTTGTTTTATCCATGCGCTGTGCTTCCGACTGGCTGTAGGGTCGAAGCAGCGTTATGAGACCTTGACCACATTCCCTGCAATAGTCACACGATCATCAAGTCTCCCCGTATGGAGTGCACCTCATACTAAATTTTGACTTCCTTAGGTGGCGTTGATGCACTTGTGGTTCGATCTGGGGAACCGGTGGTCTTGTCAAACGAGTGCTCATCAAGCTTTATGTCCTCATCAATAGCAAGGTCTTCAACATCTCCTGCCCTCTTTTGCTCAGTAATCTTCTTTTCGCGTCTGACAAGTAGCCTGATGACGATGACTGCGAAAATGGCAACCAGCGCGAAGCCAAATGTGGCTGGGAATCCTCGACCTGTTCGATTCAAGTTAGCTAGGGCTGCGTATGTAATAAGCTGAATGGTGTGGCGTGTGATGACTTACGGAAATCTGGGGCCATGGTCTGTGGAAAGATGACAATTGGTAGCCAAGCGTCTACTGCGTACTGCATTCCATTCATACTGCTGATGACAAGGGCGCGTTCCTCGTTGTCGCCAGCGCAAATTTCATTGGCCCAAGTGTAGCTAGAGACAGATTAGACTAAGGAGTCTGGACGCAAAAGATCGTACTCACAAGATAGCAGTAACCAAGTGCAAACTACTGGTCAGGAACGCAAACTCTTTGAACGCAATGCTTGAAGGCCAGAATGCAAGAACGCCATTGGGTAGAAGAGTCAGAATCTAGGACGTGTTAGCATCATAGTTTATCCACAATAGCCCATGAGAGCACATACCAACGGTCCAATAATAAACGCGAAACGGCTACCAGTATAGTCCGAGAGGAATCCCCAAAGCACAATACAGAAAGAACTGATGAGCTTTGAGCCGGTGGGAATCACGTTTCGGTCAGTAACGGAGAAGTCCTCTGACTTGAGCCAAATGCCAAAGTAGCCGTTCGATTGACAAGATTCACCGTAGACCTGAGAGGGCGTAAGCAGAGAGGCATCTTAGTGGAGATGTATCTTGAACGTACAATGTATGCGAACACGAATGCGTACCAGCGCCATTTTGTCAAAACTCGTTTGACGGTCTTGAAAGTGACACCTGCTGGCTTTGCTTTTCCAGCCTTCCTGACGCGCTCGAGCGCTAATTCACATTCTTGAGATGTTAAGAATCTGGACTTGGTGGTGTATGGTGTATCTGGGAGGAAGAAGTACGTCGCAAGGCCGACTGGCACGGTCATGCACTAAGCGTGTCAGCGAAGACTACAGAATAGTCGTGATTGAAGACATCACTTACACCGCACACGATATACAGCCATCGCCATCCAGCAAGCCCATGAGCTCCATTCAAGTTCTTGTATACAGCAGCTTGAAGGTATCCACCGAATGCCGATCCCAACGGTGCAGTCATGTGGAAGATGGCAGTTCGTTTAGCGAGCTCGGTCTTGGTATACCAGCTTCCAAGTATGTACAACAAGACGGGGAAAAAGGAACTCTCGAAGAAGCCAACCAGGAAACGAAAGGCGTAAAGCTGTCCAACGTTCTGTGTACCAGCCTGTGCAAAGGTAAAGATGCCCTAGTGTCATATGTTAGGCCAATTTAACAGAAAAACCGATAGTCGTAGTGCACAATATGATAGACTTACCCAAGCAACTTCTGACCCCGCAAGCCACAAGCTCGGCCGAACCTTTTGCACAATGAGAGTACTCGGAATCTGCATCACAGCGTATGCGACAGTGTAGACTGTCTGCGCATATGTGTATTCGTTGCCAAACATTTCAAGATCTTCCTGCATCCCAGATACGTAGGCGTTTGCGAGATTACCCTGGTCGAGGTACTTCATAAAGAATCCAAAGCATCCGATGGTTAATATCAGCGCGTCCAGCTTTCGCAAGAGCTTCCGCTCCTCGGGTGTTTTGAGATGTGTGTCATTGTCCCAGATAAAAGAGCGAAAGGATCGTTTGGGCGTCTGTTTTTCGGTTTCCTGGACCTCCATTTTGACGTCGTTGTACTCGTTACTGTATTAATGTTGGATGTAAGAACTGCAGATCTATTCGAACTACTTGAGTTTAAGTATTCTTAAATCGTGCGGAGATTTTGAACCGGTCGATCGCGTCAGCGTCCCTGTCCCGGGCTCTGATATAATACTACCATGATTGCACAACCATCTGACACCCAAACAAGCAATGGTGGCCCGCCCCAAAAAGCTGTGAAGAACCTGGTAGATGGCGTGCTTGGCAACTGGTCAATTGATGATGATCCTTACCACGACTTCTATAGCTTGTGATGACAAGATTGGGTTAAGCTCGAACGAGTAGTTTTACACCGGTATTCAAAATAGCGAACAGTTCTAGTCGCTCGTCATGATCGAGTTTGAAGTCATTCCAATAAGGCGCTACTGATGTGAGATCGGATAGGAATCGCCAGTACGATCAATAGCTTGCGATATCGGACACAGTGATGGTTCCTTTTCGAGAGCAACCCCTCCCGGATCTTGCATGATAGCCATCTATCGGCGAATTTACTTGCGGAGAAGATCGATTCGGGGCGACAATAAGAGCATACCCACTCCTAGTCTCAAGACTAGACCCTGGAAGTTGGGTTTCCTAGGTCTATCAGGAGACGCTTAATATGCCAAGACGGAATCAAGACCTGGAATAGCCGCAAAACTGAAATAAATCAAAGCGGTAGCCAATATCTCTACCTCGGCTAAATACCCGTGGGTCATTCTTTTTAGCAAGACATTCTCTAATGCAGTTGGTGTAGTATCGACCTCGGCGCATTGCCTGTATTCTAGCAGACACCATCTATAGACCAAAGATGCAAGCGACCCTTCGTTAATAGTCCAATTGCTATGGGTGATTCAATTGCCTCTTGCCGGTCTATTTCCTGAAAGTCGATAGCTTGTCCATGATCTAAATGTGGGCCTTGATGTCGCAATAAAGGGTTGCCAATCGGAACGGGAACCGTCAGATTTCTCACGTCAAACGTTGCGGCGAACTGATAAGCTTGTCCTGTTAGATTGGACGAAACGGAAAAAGACTCAAACAACTCACGCTTGATATCTTGCTCGGGGCATTTCACATAAGCCTTCAAGCTTGTATAAGCTAGTTGCTTGTTGCTCCCTCAGAAATAGCAATGCACCCTCAGCTAGAAATAACGCCAGATTGAACTAGAACTCAGCTACGGTCCGCGAATAAAACCCCAATGCGCCCTTTGACCTTGTTGGCCTTCATCTCTTCCACAACGCCGGGGATATCCTCCAACTGTTTGAAGACGACAGTAGGCCGGATGCCATTGTCGGCACTGAACTCAACACACTGCTTCAGATCCTCTACTGTCCCATTGCATGCGCCCTTGATAGTATAACGGCCAAAGCTGACATCGATAATAGAGAAGCAAGGATCTTCAACCGGAATTCCAACAGCCATCAAGATTCCTCCTCCTCGGATCAAGTGTGGCATGTTCGCATATGCCTCGGCTGAGGCTGTAAAGTTGACAGCCGCATGCACACCACCTGGACAGATCTCCTGGATTTCGTCCAAGTACTTTGGGTACGTCGTAGCGTCGAAGACGTGGTCAGCTCCCACTGACGTGGCTGTTTCCAGTTGCTCGGGCGCAATATCGATTGCAATGACGTTAAGTCCCATGGCTTTGGCATATTGAATACCGAGTTGACCAACTCCGCCGGCTCCAATGATAGCTATCCAGTCACCCCCATTCATGTCTTGCCTGCATCCACCGATTGCATTGAATGAAGTCACACCTGCGCAGCACAAGGGAGCTGAAGAGGCGACATGGAGATGAGGAGGCAGCTTAATGACATTTTGGGCCTTGACAACCACATACTCCTGAAAGTATCCGTGACTGGTGAAGCCTTGCGCATCCAGGTCCTTGCAGCCGATGACCGACCTATGGGGTATATCAGTTCGGCCAGTCTGTTTAGATTGGGATCTCTCAGTCAAGTTACTCACCACGTCGTGCAAGCACTACACTTCCCACATCCACTAGAAGCAAGGAAACCAACGGGATCCCCTTTGACAAAAGTCTCTAGAGCTGCGATCTCCTCGCCAGCTTCGACCACATACCCCGTAGCCTCATGGCCAAGAGTGGTCGGCAATTTGACGTTCTTGGTAACGCTAAAATCCGGTACAAACACCAAGCAGTCGGAATGGCACAAAGATGCGCAAGCGATCTGTATCAAGACTTCTGACGGTCCTGGCTTGGGTATCTCTACCTTGTTGATGTATAGCTTTCTCTCGTCAGGGTGATATCTGGGATACAAGTGTTAGTTCAGCGCTCACGGCTTGCTCGACTATCATATGTGTGCCTACTGCAAAGCCTTCATTTCGGACTCTGAGGGGTTCATAGAGTGGTGAAGATGGGTATAATCTCCCATTTTGTGCTTCAATAAACGTGTTTAACTGCGACTAGGGAGACTTGAAACTTGTCGTATACCGCAAGCTGTGGTCGGGCTCAGTACTCGCCTGTTGACGCAGTCTAAACAATCAACATTTAGACCATTATATATACATGGAACGGGGCATTTGGAATGATCAGCCAAGGCAAACAAATGACTTGGCTCCCCCTGGTTGTTCAAGTTTGTCAACGGGATACATCAGAAGGCTTGGCGGTGAAAGCAAACATACTCGGGCATTTAGCGGAGGCATTAGAAGCAAGAAACAGAATGCAAAAGTACATCTCCAAAACAAAGCCAACAACACAAGACTTCTCGATACACGCCATACAATAAGGAGCATAGAGTCACTATCCGAAATAGAGGGCATAAAAGAGACAAGCAAAAGATGGCATGGTGAAATTTAGTTTTTCAAGATGAGAAATGACTGGCAAGATCCATCTAAACCCCCCCAAAGTTTGTTTGCATTAATTCCAGTTTTGTTTGCCTGGGTTGGCTACGAACTAGGCCAGTGTTTGTGCTTCACCCTTGAGAGTGGGTTGCTTGAGAGGACCAACACCGAGCTTTTCAGCTGCATGCCCATACTTTGGTAAGCAAACATACATGAAAGCTCAAAACTAGTTTTCCCTGTCGGTAATCCGGGGCAAAATCAGTTCCCAGGGAAACAGTCCTACTTATGACTATTGCTGTGGCATTTAAGGAAACAATCTGAGGTAGGACTATCGTATTGCCGCGGTGTTTCTTTTTGATCGCGACATCGATACCCGGCCGTCAGTCTGCCTGATCGACGCAATTTCGATGTGTTGTTGCATGTTAGTGGCACCGACAATGTGCTCCCGCCAATAGGTGTCCAGCTGAGTTGTCTAACACGACCAACAGCCAACAGAAGCTGTATGAATGCCTGGTTTATGTGGTTTCTATAAGGCTGCGACTAGAACATTGGCTTTGGTTGTAGGTCTGTTCCCTTCAGCATCTGTTGGTTGTTAGTTCTGACTTCCACTAGAGTAAACCTAAAACTTGCTGACAGTGAATTCGATACGCCCTATGGATCTTTTCAGCCCCTGAGTGTTTATCTTTGGCGCCAGCATCAGATCCTTACTTGCAATTGGGCCAATCGCTGATATCAAATGATGCACAAGAGGTATCGAATTTAGTACTGAGTCTCCAGGATGTGCCTGGTAAGGCTAAATTGGCTGGCTCAGCCTCTCGGGTCACTTAAATCTAATGGCATCCTCTTTGGGCAAGTGACAGGCAACGATACCTCGAGGTGGGATTTGGCGGCCTTGACGTGCTCACAAGGCATTGAACAAGTCCATGTGAATGTCACATATAAAGGTGACCCCGCCTTGGGTCAGACCGAAGAGCAACATGAACCGCAAGTGGCTCGAGACAAGGCGTGGAGATGGCAAAACAATACAGAGTCGGAAGCTTTTGGATATGAGCTTAAACCCTTCTTCGAAGCTGATCTGGCACCTTTCACAGGAAACGAGACTGAGGAATATTATGATTCGTCCTTTAGTCATCTACTGCTACGTCCAGATGGCTCGAAAAGAGAGGATTTAGCAGGGTATGACAATGTGAACAATTTGGCTCGCGCTGTCGAAAGGGACTACAGCGAGTACATGAGGCATGTTATTGACCTCAACTTTCGGGCAAGCAAGCACGCTACTCAAGGCGAACTCCCCAGCGCTTCAGGAAAGGCGTCCTCCTCTTCTTGCGCGAAACCATCATCAGCCAATACCGAGACTACCGGCACAGCATCAGAACACGTCACCCGTCTCGCTATTCATTCAACTTCTAAGCTCATACTTCAGATCCTATTAGCTGTCATGGCTGCCTTTGGGCTGGCAAGTTACCTTCTCGTTAAGCTGAACGGGACTCTTCCGCGGAACCCATGCAATATCGCAAGCACCATGTCATTTTTAGCTGGGTCTCAGCTTTGCGACCCTAACTCGGGAATTATTCCTCGAGGTGCGGAGTTTATGAGTGATCGCCAACTGAAGCAAGCATTCAATGAGTGGGCTTTCAGTTTGGGGTGGTGGCAGACCGAGGGAACATCGGCGAATGGGTCAAATGGCGCTGGAGATAGGGTGTCTACGTCTGGCAAATCACCAGTCACTGCAACATCAGTAGCGGAAATTACTAGTGCACGGTTTGGAGTTGACGTTGGGTACGCGAATGTCTCTAAATTCTAGATCGACTTAATCATCGGCTGGAGTTAACACTGGGCGTGCAGGAGATCATAAAAACATTATAATTGGTATCACTATATGAGGCTAAATAAAACTATAAAAACATCAAGGGGCGTCACTAAATGTTTGCTCAACAGCCGTCTTGACATATATCTGCTTGCCCGTCTCACTATCTTGTGCGCTATGCATGCTTCCTTCTCCTCCTACTGCGTGACTTCTTAGAGCGATCTCGTCGTCAAATCTTAGTCTACTGCCCTTCGTTGCATTCAAAGTCATCGGATAACTCGCCCTCTTGTTTCTTGCACTGCTTCCGTTTTTGCGGCGCACATATCTCATCAAGGTCTTGAAGCTGGGTAAACAAGCTGACACGATGCCTATCGATGGCTCAACTGAAGACCAAATAGCCACCGGACCCATGAACCATGTCGTGTCAGTTGCTTTCGAAAATACGTCCAAGTAGTAAACTCGCACGGCGCTGGCAATGCAGACCCTATGACTGTCAGTAAAGGTAAGAGAGGATGCAAGGGATGATCAACTTACAAGCCTCCAAGAGCAAGGATTCCGCAGACTGCTGCTTTTTTCTCTCTGCTCATATGTAGTTTGAGCACTTCGGGAACCGGGATGAAGAGTACGAGAACGTCGGTGACAAGGTTGACAACGGCGAGAATGACGAAGAATTGGCTGACGTCGATACATGTTCCCTCAGTTCCCTCCATCTGTGTCCAATAATGGGACAAGGGAGTACAGCAGAAGCCCATTGTAAACATGAAAGTGATTGGATAAGCGCCCACGAGAAAGGCGCCAAACCAGAAGGAAAGCTTGAAAGAAAGGCCTCCGCGGCTAAAAACTCGTCGATAGAAGAGGAGGATGGAGACTTTGGTGGTGAAGACGGCGGTGGAAAATATGTAACTGTAGACATAAAGAAGCTACTGTCATTAGCACAATACTAGTGTAGGATGGATCTCCGGACAAACCTTTGTGGTTTCCACAAGCTGGTCAATTGTGAGTGACCAGACATGTTTACCAGCGCCAGCTCGACCGACTGAATGTGTTAGTTTACGACCTACAAATGTAGATGACTCATGGCTTACCAGCTACCACCATTCCAGCAGTCGCAGCCACAAACAGCCACGACACAATAATCGCATAGTCGTCGAGGCTTAGGCCTGGGCCTTGCTGTGCGCGAATTGCTAATCGACCAACCAGAAAGAGAGCGGCAACAAACAATAATGCAAGAACAACGGCATCATTCTTGACTTCATCATTGTCTGAGAGGTCAATCCCATCAGGTAGTGGACCATAAATCGCAATCACCCTAGGATCAATCTCCATTGTGAACAGTTGGTTGAACCCTCGTCCAACAGATTCACCGTCACAGTTTCAAAATAAGGTGCGAGACCTGGACTTATTAACGAATCCACTTGTTGCCGATCCTGTATCCAAGATTCCTTCAGGAACACCATACATAATTACCTGTGGATGTGTTTGGGCGATACTCAGCCTATTCCCCAGTTAATATAGCGGAGCGCTGCCTATGACAGGGACAAGACCGAAACAGGCGGGTCCGGATACGATTTCAGGGATCGTTGGACCCGGCACGTTCTTCTTCTTTTCTTTTTTGCTTTCTTTTTCTCCAATAGAGTCGGATGATGCTTGGCAGGGGATTTAAATCCACGCGTATCGTTCGACTAAGAAATCCTACAGGATTCAATTCTCCAGGCCCCCGCGAAAGAATGGAAGCTCCAATCAACATTGTCTCAATTTGAGGAGAAAGGAATAAAAAGTACATGACAAATGACCGGTATTGAATCGGCATTACCGAATTTGTTGGTCACCTACAATTTGCCTGCATGAAGCGTTACAGTGCCGCTCGTTTCATCTCGACTACCTTGCCTCGTATCATGGGGAAACTCGCTTGTCAGTTTAACTTAAGGGGCGGTCTCCCAGGACGTTACACTCCTATTCCTTGCGTACGTAGTATAATCTCTTTGCTTTTCCTCCTGACTTTCCGAAACCAAAGCAAATTATTTGTTGAGTAACATGGGTTCCATTCCGAACGCGAAAGCCCACAATGGGGTGCCACATCCTACGCCCCGGGGGATGGGTACGATATTTATTTCCTTCTAAATGACCGGACGCTTACGCTCCCACTATCCGTAAGGTCACCAACGTCCTCCGCACAAGGTTGGAGCAGACAGCTTCAACTTGTTGCTGACAAAGAAATCGAGCCCTCTATTATCAAGGATCTACCCAAGTTCAAGGTCACAGTTTCTCGGCTCAAGGAAAAGCATTTCCCCATTTCTGAATTCCCTCCCGACTTTTGACGCGAACCATCTGGTCGGCGACGGCGAAACATTCTACACATGGATTCGAGTCTGGGCTGAGGAAACTGTACGAGCTCAAGGACTTGAGATCACGAACCCGGTCGAATTATCCGCTCGCATCTTTTCCGATCGGTAAATCGCACACAATGTCCAAAAGTTCCCCCTAGGCAAGGCCGGCCGGTTGAAAGACCTCCCCGAGTATCAGATCTTTACTGGTTCTACCAAACAACTGGCCCATATCACCGCCACAGATGGGCACATTGGTCAAATGCTTTATTCCTTGGAAGACTCTCTTCGACAACTCAAGAAGGATGACATGCCACAGACCAACGATGGAGCCTAGGTATCGACCAACGATGCCCTCTTGGCTCTGATCTGGCGGAGTATTATGGCTGCGCAGTTTGACTACGATGAGCTCGACGGAACGGATAACTTGGTCTACAATATCGCTATCAACGACCGAAACCGAAGCAGCCCCCGGGTCCACGAAGAGGCTATGGGCAGCTTTCTACGCTTTATCCAAGTCAAGAAGCCAATCCGGCAGATTCTTGAGGGAGATAATCTGGTTTCGCTATCATTTGTCATCCGCAAGGCCATTCTCGCCATGGACAAGGACTTTTCGGGGTCTTGCATCAACGATCTAATTTCTCTCGTCAACCAACAAAAGGACCTCGGCTTGCTCATTCCGACGTCTTTTCTAGATGTTCCTTGCCAGACCTGCGCGCAGATCTTTTAGGTCAAGTTCAAGATGTATGATTTAGATTGGCGTCACGCGCTAGGTGGAAAGATCAAAACAATTAGGTGCTCAAGCACAGGTATCCTAAATGGAATGCAGATTATGTACCCTCAGCATCCGGATGGTAAACGAGAAATGCTTGTGGGTATTTATGAAGACTATTTAGAAAAGCTATGTAATGATCTAATCTGGGTGAGGTACGTAGAGATAGTAGATGATGAAAGGAGAGGAGTCAAGGCTTTTACTGAGGGGCAAGCTGATATTGCGACAAGACAATCTACTGGATGATGAAGAGATCTTGGCAATCAGATGTGATAAGATCAGACGCTGGCGTTTTGCAAAGTGATAATCTATTAAAGTTCTTAAGATGAATACTTGTTTGGTAGGATATATGTACTAGTG
>JABEXW010001112.1:0-20261 GCA_013266185.1 Fusarium sarcochroum | reverse complement strand
TCTTTGAAGCAAACTTGGCCACTTCGACGCCGGGAGTGATACTGTCGGCAATCTTTCGTCTGACGTTGCGAAGCCAGCCGACTTTACCTCCTTTTTCTTGATATTTATTGCGTGCCAGTTTAAGAACATTATACACGCTGTTCCAGTCTTGCTTGGCGCGAATGTCATAGCTAGCATCCGAGGGTTTCTTTGGCGCGTCGGTCTCAACGAATTTGGACATGGCTTGAGGGAAAATGCCGTTCCAAAATTTCATAGCAGCGTAATCTGTCCAGATTGGCCTTGGGGGCAACGATTGTACATTTTGAGGCTCTGCAGCGGGATTGCCCACGACCATTTGCGTGCTGTTGGGGCCGGTCGGCTGTAGAGCCTGACTGCTCTGCGTATAGTGTCCAGACATGGGGTCAAGAGTCACCATTGATGTTCCGAAACTTGGGTGATGATTTGGAAGGCGGTGTTCAATAAAACTGGCAACCGCCGGCCGTGTGTTAGTGCTCGAAATATAGGGATTACTAGCTGCCATTACCGCTGATGTTCTGATTGCGATGGTTTGACAACAGCTGAGTGATCAAAGTGAGGTGAACTAGTTAAAGTAAGCGCTCACGCAGTGTCCTCGGACAGGGATATCGATGCTGCGCCTGTCAGCCTGCATACCATCCAGGCCGTCTACTGGCTGATTCATTTTCAGCTTGCAGATCTGTGTTGAGGGGTAAAATCAGGCTCTGAGGTTTTCAAAGTATTTGAGTCTTTCCTGCGCGATTTAATCGTGTCCCATGATAGTGATCATTGTACTTTTCTGTTCCTAGTAAATTTACCGACCCTTCATCACATGCAATAGACCTCCGACCAAAGAAATGGCCTCGAAAGACTCAAATGTAGCAGATTATATCCCATCACCTTCTGCGTCGCCTCCAGATGCCGACAGTGGACAGGCGCAGAATAGCGCAGCCAGGTCTGACACCCTCGCAGACAGACAAAAGCCACCATTGCAGCAAACAGCTGGGTTCGCCGACGAGATTCACAGCCTGAAGCAAAAGATTGCAGAACTGGAGCGACAACACCATGTCGCAGATGGGAATCTTGAGGAGGACTCGAAAACGAAAGAAGCCGCCCGTGCATCAGAGGAGTATAAACGAAGGGAAGCCTACCTCTACGAGCATAGGAAGCAATGGGAAACCAACACTGGCCCAGGGAAGTGGAGTATTCCTATATTAGAAAATAACGATTTTACTTTTGATCGTTATCAATACCCATTAGGACCGTGGAGCTACCATTGGGGCTGGAATAAAGAACGAGAGTATCAGCGACCGGACCCATTCAGCCCAGCACACTATCCCAAGGGCCATGGCGCGAAGACTGGGGCTAAAGCTCCCGATGAATTCGACTACACAATCGATTTCGGGGCACGTCGAGAGAGCCTTCGAAAGAATTTTGAGTGGGAGATGGACAGGCTTTATCTAGTCGAGGAGACAGACCGACGGAGACGGCAAAAAGAGAAAGAAGAGCATGAAAAAGCTGCCCAACCCGACAAAGACCAGACAGAGAAGCAACTTGCGTTGTTACACGAGCCCAAATTGGATCGTGTTGACTGGTTCTCATTCACGCGAGTGCCCAGCGCTGATGAGGAGCACGGCTGTTTGATTCACATCTTGACCGGAGAGCCTATTATGGACGAAGACAGTTTTAATCGACATTGGTTCGGGTACTCGAAACGACAAGAACCCAGATTGCAGACTCAGAGAATCGACTATACGATTTCGCCTCTTCCTGAACGAATTCGAATTCGTTCTGGGGTTCTCCTACAGATTCTTACCACAATCCTGGGACCTAGCCCCACGGTTCTGGGTGACACAGAGACAAACACCGTCGTCCTATTGAGACCTTTCAAGTCCCTTCAATTCTGCCAAGAGGCTCTCCATGATTGGTGTGCGGCACTAGAAGAAAAGTTCAGGCCATCGACTGAACATGAGGTTGTCCAGGAAGTCAAGGGTTCTTCTACAGAGGCAGTTTCTGCTTCACCAGATGACAAGCAGCCAGAAGGTGGCATCAGAAGAGAACAAAGTCATCATGAGACCTCAGAAAACGGTAGCGAGTCACGCAAGGATCCAATTGCCCGACAATCCTACACGGCAGGCGAATACAAAGCTACCAACGAACCACCACTGTTTGGAAAAAATGATTCCAGGGATGCCCGAGAAAATAAAGAGAAAGAAGACAATCCAGACGACGTGACAAAATCCCCAATCGCACTCAAACACCTGAGATGTCTACTGGACTTTATCAACTCGGATTTTGTCGCTAAACAGACATATCTACGTGATCCACTTTCTGATAAAGTGGTATTCTCTGATCTCTGGCATCTTTTCCGCCCAGGCATGGAAGTCATCGGTAGTGATGGCAAACAAGCCTATCGAGTCATTGGTGTCAGCAGCGCTAGACATCGAGTCGCATCGCCCCAGGAGCTATGGTACAATCCCCTGACCATACAGCGAAAGTCAGAAAACCGTGATTCGGGAGAACAGAAGCGTAAGAAACCCCCTTTCAGCATCACTTGTGTCTACATCGACTTTGATGGTAAACACATTGGGCCAGTCACCAAGGTCTTCAACTTCAGGAGGTTCGATGGGGAGAAGAACATTACGTCTTTGGACGTGTATCCTCTTCATTTTTATCCAATCAAACAATTCAACCGTGCGAACACAGACCTGAGCAAGGGTGAATCGCTTCCAAAGAAGAAGGGATATCGAGACTATCTTATCGAACGCGGAGCCAAGTTTCTAGAAGTTGCAACAGTGAAACACAAATACTATACGGGGCCGTCTGTTGAAACACAGGAACAGATCGAGAGTCAAGTTGTCATCGATTTCGAAACGGCTTTCTCTGTGGATGATGAGATGCAGAAAGCTTTGAAGCCAGAGCTCCAGACCTTGGTTGGTAGTTCGTTTGACGGGGACGACGATGACGAGAATAGTACGGCAGATGACGAAGCTTGCCAAGGCGAATGCTGTCGGGATGAGCCGGTGTATGATGATGGTTATATCGACCAGAGGCAGAGATCAGAGTACATCACCAGCTTGTTGCCCAGGACAGGTGATATGAACAAGCAGCCGTCTGTTGCCATCATATCGCAGCCCTTGGAGGAACTTCGCAGTGGTCCTAACGGCGAGTTGACCGCTTCAGATAGTGAGCTCGTCATTATGTCGTACCGCGTGTTTGGGTTTGTTTTACGCACTCGTCGATGGGGTAAGTTTCTTCCAGGCACCAAGTTTTGTAGTCCATGCTAATACTTCAACAAAGCCCAGCTAGACGTCTCATATCTCTCTGACGTTCATTCTAATGGTGTCTCTGAACCTACAACCGATGACGAGGAACTAAAGCTCGAGAAGGAAAAGCCAGTTACTCCTTTTGATCACCTCGTTCTTGAGAAAGGACACAAGAAAATCATCAAGTCGTTGATTGCGCAGCACTTTAGAGACAAGAAAATGGCGAGTGGCCAAACTGATCAATTCGATATTGTCAAGGGAAAAGGCAAGTCCTGGTGGCTGGTAAATGTAATTGAAATATGAAGCTGATTGTCTTTTAGGAAAGGGTCTGATCTTACTTTTACATGGTGCCCCTGGTGTAGGCAAAACATCAACCGCAGGTAAGTTGACGAACTAATCCTTCACGCTACTGGGGCTAAAGCTAATATTCGTCCAGAGGGAGTTGCGGAGCTATTCCAGAAGCCTTTGTTCCAAATCACATGTGGTAGGTCATCAACGTCAAAGGCGAATGCAGCTCAAGCGATTGTTCTGAATAAGCTGACACCTCGTAAAGGGGATCTTGGCACTACTGCTTCAGAAGTCGAAACGGCTTTGGAGAGAAACTTTGCTCTTGCCAACAGGTGGGACTGTATCCTTCTCCTGGATGAGGCAGATGTCTTTCTAGCAGAAAGGACTAAGGAGGACTTTACGCGAAATGGACTTGTAGCCGGTAATTCCATCCATGATATTGCAGGCAGTGATGCAATATAACTAATACGTTCGTACTAGTCTTTCTACGCGTCATGGAGTATTACGCTGGCATCCTCTTTTTGACTACCAACCGCGTCGGCGACTTTGACGAGGCCTTCACATCTCGCATACACATCAGCCTGTACTACCCAGAGCTCAACCGCGACAAAACAGTCGAAGTTTTCAAGATCAACCTGGCTATGATAGAAGAACGCTTCGCCAAACGAAGCCGTAGGATAGACATCGACAAAATGCGCATCGGTAGCTTTGCGGCAGAACATTTTCTAGATCATCCAAACGCACGTTGGAACGGACGACAGATCCGGAATGCTTGTCAGACTGCCCTCGCCTTGGCTGAGTTTGAAGCACAAGGAAGCAGCCACGAGGCTATTCTCAAACCTAATGCTGTTGTTACGTTGGACGTGAGGCATTTTGAGGTGGTGAGAAATGCCTACTTGGAGTTTACTGATTATATGAATCAGCTCTATGGAACTGACACGGCGCGACGAGCTAAGGAATCTCGATTGCGTGCTGTGTTGGTAGATGAGAATAATCGAGTAGTCGGCAGCAGTGCCTCGGGAGATAAGAAGATGGACTTCTTTCTCGCATCTCAACCATCGGGTAGTAGGCAACAAAGGCCTATGCCAGCACCTATGAAATATCAGGGACATCAGAACCAACAAGACTTTCCACAGCCAGGTTTGCGACAACAGCCTCAGTATCAGCAGCAGCAGCAGCAACAAGCTGGTGACTATCAACATCAGTATCATCGAGACTTCTCTCCCCAGTACCAAGTATACTCCGGCTCTAATCAAGGACAAAGCCCAGCACAGCAATATCCTGAAGCCCATGGATTTGCGGGGTCAGATGGAAGGGCTAATTATGCCCCGTTCAAAGGCTCTGCCGAGGGACATCAACGGATGGGATTTCCTAGTCAACGACCACCTACAACGCCACCGCCGCCATTGCAGCGAGAGCATGAACAGAGTAATCCAGAGTGGTTTAGTGAGAATATCCAGACTTTGTACGATGCTTCAAGTCCTCAGCCTCGTGGACGAGAAGGAGGTTATCATCCATGAGAATAGCCGGGACTTGTTCGATCTAGCTGTTTGTCGGTACAGAAACGCAGTTATCTGGAAAGGCTATATGGAGGGGGCTGTTCGCTCTGGCGTTCGAGGGGTTCGAGAGGTGATTGAAGCAATTAATGAGACCTCTTCCTAGGTTTCCTGAGAGTCGATGGAATCCACCCGGCATAGCTCATTATACTGGAATCGACTTGAATCCTTTTGTAGCATTTTCTTAAGCTCCAGGAGAAGGATCGCTTCGTTCTAAGAGCAATACAATCCTTCTGTAAGGCTCAGTTGTTTTATAACTCTGACGTGGGTCACATATCGAAGCATGAAGGGTTTTATACTCAATACATACTATAGCCAAGAAGAACCCGTAACGCTTTTCTTGATCTCTGACTGCTGCTATGGCAGTTGTTGTTGACCAGGAAAAAATAGTTGCGTTATATTGATATGTATTTGACGCCTTGATGTGCTCCGAACCCGTCGGTACTGCCCTTCGTTCCACCCTCCTTCGTTTATTCCTTTTCCCACACTTTCATATTATTCTCCCCCCATGTATTCTCATCCTATCCAGATCGCCAGCTGTCGGGGCTGCATGTAGCTAGACTCTGAAACTCCAACCCATGTTCTTTCTGAAGCGTACTCAGCTTTTCCCTCAAATAGTCCCGCTGACTCTGGTGAATTCTGTCAAAGCTGAGCAGAAAAGTGATCAGAAATAAGAAATCCTCCATTCTAGCTTCTGCATCCTTCTCCTGGCCGGGGCCAATCGGTAGAGCCAATACTTCAGCCACAGTACTGGTGATCTCGAACAGCTTTTGAAGGATACCAGATCCATGCAAGCCAATGCTCTCAACCTTCTCCAGGCGACCGACCAAATTACGAAGTTGAGTAGAAAGACGCTGGGCTGGGAAATGCATCGAAAAGCCTTCGTGGGAGTTTTGTGGTGGTGCGGATTGCAAAAGACCTTGTGATAACGCAAGCTGCCATACCAAGATTCTCATCCAGAGGCGGGTGATAAACAAATCGGCTTGTTGAAGCTCCGTTAATCCCCCGCAGCCATTCGAAATAAGTACGTTGTCAGTCTCGGCAGCGTCAAGTTCATCCTGGTCTAGCTGAGCCTGTTTATGCTCAATCCATGCTGCTGTCATCTCGGGCGCTGTGTAATGAGGATCTTGCTGAGCTCTCCAGTGAGCAAGAAAGGTGTCATCCAGCACATGAAACAACTCAATAAGTCGATTGAAGCCTTCATTGACACGAGGAGGAAGCTCGAGATCTGTCACTGGGAGACCTGATCCCAATGGGGGTAAAACGGCTGGATATCCCGCTACCATTGTCAGAAACCGTTCATGGATGGAGATTTCCCAGTAAAGTCGTTGTCGCGTGGCTATCTCATGATTACTCAGTGAGCCATCTGTGAATCGGTCGAGATCAAGCATTTGTATCATTGCAACGGCTTCTCGGAGAATAGTCAGGCTGCGATCGAACCGCTTGAATGCCATCAAGCAAATCTCGAGGAATATACACGTCATGATTCGTTTGACGTTGACTGGTAACTTTCCCAAGATGTCGGCTCCCATCTCAGCTTGTCTATGCGCTTTGAAGCTCTGATTCATGAGGTCTATCATTCGGGCAAGGCTATCGCTGTCGGGGTCCCATGATGTTTGCGTCAAGTTGATAGTAACAGCAGCAAATGCATATACAAGCGCCGCATTCTCAAAACTCTGATCGATTTCTTCAATTGCCGTTACAATTTCAGAAGGTAGGACAATTGGATTGACAGGAAATACGACCTGTTCATAGTCTGGGACGAGGCTGAGGAAAAAGTCGGTCGCGTAAGTGGTCCCGATACTAGTCGGTACGTAAGAGGCTGGCGATGGATCATCAGTCTGCGGGGAAGCCGAATTCGATCTAGCATCATCAGGCCTGGCTCCTTGGCGTATTTGAGCTACCAGACGACCACGGACTGTAGGCTTCCTCTTTGATGCCGCTGTTGAGTAGACGCAGGCCAGGTTGAGGTGTCCACATTGAGAGCAGGGGTTGGACCCATTGCATTTGACCTTGCGCAAGCGACATGGGTCGCACGCCTTTGACGTTCGGCTACTCATTGATTCGAGCGAGCAGGAAGTAATGTCAAGGTGTTGAAGTCAAAGATGCGGAGTCGTTGCATGGTACGAGATTTATCCCGCTAAGAAACTCTATATCGTTTAATTGACCCCACATCCCCACGCATTGATGGTTTGAGGTACCGTAACTACAAGCTGATTGTGATCTCTTTTTTGTGCTGGTAAATTTTTATGAGTGAAGAAACCCATAGAGTGTTATAGAGGAGACGTTGATGAAAACAAGACATCACAGAAGCAACCATGAAAGCTTAAGATCAGATATATATCATTATAAACTTAATGCTAGATGAACCCATTGCTTATTTATGAACTCCTTTGTATACTCAAGCTGCACCAAAGTCACTGATCCTTCTCTGCTTCGCTAATAATACCCACTTGACACATCTCTATTACTTATGAAGCATTGCTGTTCACCTTCTCAATGTAGACAGCAGTAGCCTTCTCCTTGCCGACGCTCTGAAACTCGGCATCAACACGCTCAACCTCTGTAGTCTTGAAGTTGCGGGCACTGACTCCACGCTCAAAGAGAACATCAAGCTCTCCATAAGTTCGGCCTTTGGGTTCAGGAAGTCGGAAATAAGTCCAGATAGCACACAGAAAGCAAGTTCCAGCCCAGAAGAAACCGGCCTTGGCTCCCCAGTTCCAAGCAGAAGGGTTCAACATGCGGGGGGTGATGATGTTGGTCATAATACCGACAATGTTGTATGTGTTTCTAGCGAGGACAACAGTCTTTGTTCGAAGACGGGTTGAAGACAGCTCGGCAACCAAGGAATAACAGACGGGGCCGACAGTGGAGTCGTAGGTGAAGGTGTAGATGAGAAGCAGAGAGCCAATGACCCATTGAGCAGCCACGTTGTCGCGTCCAGCAAAAGAAACACAACCAATGGTTAAGAGGAAGAGACACATAGCGAGCTGTCCATAGAGGTAGAGAGTTCGGCGACCAAACCATCCCATGAGGAACCACGAAAAGACAGTTCCAAGAGCACCGATGGCATATTGACCAAGAGACATGGAGAAGCTGCTCTCGACAGCCATACCGGCCTGTTGGTAGAAGTAGGTAGAGTAACCCATAAAGGTGGCACCGCAAAGTGTCTGAATCATCCAAGTAACACAGACAATCTCAGTTCGGCGAAGACTGACACCCTTGAACAGATCAAAGTAAGAAGTTCCAGCTTGAGCTTCCTTTTCCATCTCGTTGGTGTGGATCATCATGGAGATGGTCTCGTCAGGCTTGAAGTCGATGTTGCTGTTGCGGACAGTAAGTCTCTGGAGAGAAGCCTTGGCCTCTTCGATACGGCCACGGCGAACGAGCCACCAAGGAGACTCTGGGGCAAGGTAGATCCCGATGATGAGAGGAACAGGCCACATCCACTGAAGAGCAAAGGGAATCTTGTATCCCCACTCATCGGTACGGGAAACCATAGCTCGGAGGACGCCAGAGGCAATGAACTGTCCTAGAACCCAGCAGAGATTGACATAGGTGGTGAGATAGGCGCGCAGGTGAGTAGGGCAGACTTCGGCAGCGTAGGTGGTGGTGAGAGTCTGGAAGACACCCCAGGGGATGCCGATGAAGATCTCTCCAATAAGAAGCTGAACCAGAGACTCGGAAAAGAAGATGATGAAGATGAAGCCGATGCAGCCAATCAGGGCACCGATAATTGTCTTCCGATAACCAAATCGGTCTGCGATGATACCGTTGACGAAGAGGCCGATGATTTGACCACAGAGAGTACCGTTGGAAAGACCAGACTGCCACGCAGCAGTCAATTGATAACTGCCATCAGGTTGCTCAACACCAAACTTGCGTTGGAACGGGGGATAGGCAAAGAGGTTGTTGAGAAGGACAACGTCGAATCCCTCCATGATAATACACAAGGAGAGAAAGATGGACCAGAGGCAAGCTTTCTTGTAGAGCTTGAAAGACTCGAATAAAGTCATGTTTTGCTCTGCCTCTGTCGCAGCAGCGGCTTCATGAGCAACATTCTCATCAACCGCGACTGGAACTGCAGGCGAAACATCATGGGTGGCAACCTTGGAATCGGAAGACATTGTGAAGGATGATGATGAAGAGGATAGGAGGATGAGAGGATGAGATGAGAGTGATGATGAGTTGTGAGATTGTAATTCAGCGGGCGACAATCGACATCTTATACTTGTTGAACAGTTCAAACGAGGGATGAAGCTGTATAAAGTCTTTTCTTCTTGAAAATACACCAAAGAGAGAAGTTTTTCGGCAGCCATCTTTGGCGTTGAAAACAGACTTCGGGCCTGCTATTGGTGTAGAGGGTGCACCGCGGGGATGGCCGTGATTAGGCCGGTCCTAAATGAGCCTGGACCTACGATTATTGGTTCATTGTCTTAGTTTGGAGTTGAAATGAGCCATGTCGGGCCGGTGCATGTCTCGATTTGTTCAGCTCCTCTACATCACTTTGCGGGAGATGCTCAACGGCGTCGTTGGGAGGTGCTTATTGTGTGGAACGTCCGCCAAGTCCCATCTTCCCCCCATGGGGAGACGATCAAGCGATCTGGGGTCTATCGGACCGAGCATGCTTGACCCTACGAACCTGGGGATGTTGAGAGCTTGGACGAAGAGACATCGAGTGGTGGCGGGGATCAGCAGATCGTCTCCCACCATTAAGAGCTCAAAGCCAAGGAATAGACTTTGAGTGATGTCGTCGGACCGGTCATGGACCAACCGGAGAGTGAGCATTTCGTCGGTCCGACGCTTGACCAACCAGCGCACTTCTTCACGCACCACTGCTTTGTGAGGCATTTACGGTTACATCACATTTGCTGTTCCCGTCAGGAAATCTCGTCGGTCCGACCAAATGCGGAGGATTATGGGATCGACAATCGTGGGGAAACGGATGATTGTGGGCTGTGGGATGCATATCTCAGAATCAGGTGGTATTTAAATGCCATTCACGTCAGTTTCTCTGACACCCCAGATTTCATTATTCTTAATCTTGTTTAGTTTTCTCAAAATGACTGTCAGCAAGCGCACTAAGCAGTGGTGGAAGCAGGCCACCATCTACCAAATCTACCCTGCATCCTTTTGCGATTCCAATGGCGATGGCATTGGCGACCTTCAAGGCATCATATCAAAGCTGGACTATATAGCCAGTCTCGGTATTGATGTCATTTGGGTCTGTCCAATGTATGATAGCCCGCAGGTAGATATGGGTTACGACATTTCCAACTATGAAGACGTTTATGCACCATACGGCACTCTCCAAGATATGGAAGAGTTGATCCGTAAAACTCACGAGAAGGGTATGCGAATTATGCTTGATCTTGTTATCAATCACACATCCGACAAGCATGCCTGGTTTGAAGAGTCTCGCTCAAGCAAGGATAACCCCAAGCGTGACTGGTATATCTGGCGACCAGCCAAGTACTCCCCAGATGGCCAACGGCTTCCACCCAACAACTGGCGTTCCAACTTTGGTGGAGGGGGTGTTTGGGAATGGGATGAGTTGACTGGAGAGTATTACTTGCACCTCTTCGCAAAGGAACAGCCAGATCTCAACTGGGAGAACCCAGAAACCCGTCGAGCCATCTATGCTTCTTCTATGGAGTTCTGGCTTGATAGAGGAGTCGACGGGTTCCGAGTTGATACTGTCAACATGTATTCCAAGCTTCAAGAATTCCCAGATGCCCCCATCACAGACCCCAAAGCTACTTACCAACCTGCTGGACTACTCTACTGCAACGGCCCTCGGATGCACGAGTTCCTTAGCGAGATGAGCGAGGTTCTTGAACGTTACGGCGCAATCACTGTCGGAGAACTTCCTCACACACCAGACCTTGAGCGTGTTCTGCGATATGTCAGCGCAAAAGAAAAACAACTCAACATGGTGTTCCAGTTTGATGTTGTGGATATTGGATTTGGCAAGACGCACAAGTACGAAACAACGCCCAAGAATTATACTTTATCCGATTTGAAAGGCGCCATTGGTCGAACACAGAATCTGATCCAAGGAACCGATGCTTGGACTACCGTGTTTATGGAGAATCATGATCAAGCTCGTTCAGTGTCTCGCTTCACCGACGATAGCCCTCAACACCGAGTCGCGGGCGCCAAGCTTCTAGCATTATTGCAGGCTTGCTTGAGTGGTACACAATATGTCTACCAAGGACAGGAAATCGGATCAGTCAATGCGCCAAAAGAGTCCTACTCTCTTGAGAACTACATCGACATCGAAAGTTACTTGTTCCTCGATATGGTGAAGAAGCGATCCAACGACGATGAACAGGAGATTGACAAAGCCTTCAATGCGGTGCAGCACCTGGCACGAGATCATGCTCGCATTCCGGTCTGTTGGAATGATGGCAAGTATGGAGGGTTCTCAGAAGCAGCTGAGCGCGCAGGACAGCCAGTGAAAGATCCATGGATGAAAACTCACCCTCTAGCAAGGGAGATCAACGTGGCTGCGCAACTGGACGACCCGTACAGCGTCCTTTCATATTGGAAGAAGGCTCTTCGCTTCCGAAAAGAGTTTTCGGATCTTTTGGTGTATGGGGATTACAAACTTCTTCGGCATGAGGATCCAGATGTTTACTCTTTTGTGAAGGAGTCTCCGGTGGATAACTCAAAGATTGCAGTTGTTCTCAATTTTACTTCCAAGGATAAAGCATGGACTGCTCTGACAGCCCAGGAATTAGGGACCGATAGAAGGGATATTAAGCTGGTTCCCATCATGTCGACTCATTCTGGAAAGGATCGAAATGAAGTTCTTTCGCCGTTTGAGGGTCGGGTGTACTTGGTTACTTAGAGTAACTAAAGAATGAGGTTTTAACGAAATCATGATATTGGCATATTAAGTACATTAAGTGATATGAAACTCGATGACTGTTATTACATACACACATCATCTAAAAACCTCAAACCAACGCCCTTGAACGCTCCTCCTGTACTTGCCCATAAGTCGGCAGTTCTTCCTCCTCTGGTGGCTTGATCCATGATTCGCTTCGGTGTACTTGAGAAGGCCCAGCTACAGGTTCTGACATTTCATCTCTCGGGGGAGTGATATGATCAGGGACTCTTCGCCCATCACTTGGCGCCAGTAAGTCTAAAGGCGATATTCCCTCTGCACTGAAACGCTCACCCGCAACTTCACCTTGGACCGACCATCTCAATCTATGAAACACCCGCAAGTTATGCGTAGTAAAGTCTGGAGTGAACTGAACGTGCCCTGTTTGTTGCTGTTGCGGAAAACCCGGTTCTAATCGTCCAATGCGGAGATTGATCATTTTTCCAATATCGATAGAAGGCCATTCGTTCGTGCAGGGGATGTAGATATTGTGGTGTAATTCGTTGATAGCCTCGATGATGTTTAGATCGACTTCGGTGCTTTTCTCCTTGAATTGAGGAGTAAACGTCCCTCCGCAGAACATTCCTGTAACGGTCACAATCCGAAAGGAAGCCCCTGTTAGTCTGATCGTTTGCGGTACACCTTGGATGATTTCACTGGTTTTCGCCCAATCTGGCACTACTCGTAACCTAAAAGGTATCGGAGCAGGATTATCGAGTTGGATACTCGTAGGTACGTCCACGAATAAGTCAAACTTGAAGTCCGGAATACTCGAAAAGCTGAGGTTCTGTTTCAACTTTTGAGAAAATGACAGCTTTACATCTTCCATCCCTGGAACAAGGCGGTAGCTTGATACGCTTCGACAGCATCGCCACCGCTTGATTGCAAAGTTTGCAATTGGAGGATTCGGATAAAAGCTCGTGATGTTGAAAGGCAGTGTAGCCTCAGCTGCTTCGTCGTAGTTGTGCCCAGTAAGTCTTAGGCTGGCTTCCAAAACATACTCAACAAATGCCTCACTGCTCCCGAAGCAAAGAAGTTTACAGCTTGGTGGTAGCTCGTGGTCTGTTTTTCCGGGGGGTAGAAGAGAGCACTGATCTTCGGTCCCGTCGTTCACGTATCTTGGGTCGACATACTTGGGTAGTGTTATAGCGAATGGCCACACCTGCTCATCGCCACCGCCCTCGATATGTAAAGGGCCTTGAAAGACTGTTTGGGAGTGAACGTGGCGTGCAATGAGGTTGAAACGTCCTCTGTAGGTCTCTGATCTGTTTCCATCCCCGACTACCATCTTTGCCTTGGCTTTTCCAGATAAAGAGATAGTTACCGATGAGTTTGGACTCACGGTAGGGCTCTTTCGGAATACACATCCTACAATGGTGTCGCCTGGAGCGTATGAGGGGCTTTCAAGGCGGATCCCCAATGATGGGTTGGATTTGAAATAAGTCTGGGGCATTTTGGGTCGACATTAGAACTGTGATGAGTTATTCATATTGGAGGATATTCTCGTAGTTTTATGCTTGTTTGGAATTGACTCTTTCAGCCTTGGGCGGCACAGTGCTGGCTATGTGTCAGTCGGGCGATTAGAGCCAAGGCTGAGATTTTAAAGCTACCCAATGATATCGAATCTCAGTTTCGTCATGGTGGCCTTTTACTGTCAGAGTGCATAAGGTATGACCTTCTTACAGAGGGTTAAGCCAATAATATGGAGGACAAGAGCACGCTATTCGATCAACCCTGGTTGTCGTACGTTTTGGTCAATCACCTGACCTATTTTATCCGGTTTTGGGGAAGTCATTTCCGCGTAAATTGACCAGTCAAATGCAACTTTTAGCCAGGTTTACTACTTGGCGAGAGTCTTCGTGCTTCCAGGGCTGAATTGAAGCCTTTTTCTTTGCCTTGGCATTTGATTTAGTTCGGAGGTTTCCTCTTTCATCAGAACTTGATCAGAAGGGTTCAATTCGGCTTCTGTTGCGTGGAGATAGAATTACTGCTTGACTGATGCTTTGGCCTCAAATAAGGTATGAGGGCTGCTTCTGAGATTTGCAAAGAATACTTTCTTTTCACTTCTCGAGCATAATAACCTTATGCGTATATAGTTATCAATAATCAAGGTTTCAAGCTATAAGCAAGAAATGTTACCTCTCAGCAATATAACTCTTCTTCCCTCCTTCAAGGGTTAGAAAAGCCTGATATATTCAGCCTTGAAGAGCGGTCAAAAAGTCAATATCACATGAGGTTGATGATGCATTAGTTTGGAACACAGCAGCAGACAGAATTACATACAAGATCGGGTGTGAATATGTTAGAACAAGGTGAAGAAGCGACGTGCGAAAATATGGACAATGATGCATGAGCGTTGCAAAACCTCTCAAACTTAATCTCGGAAGCTAGGGTATTATCCGCAAGGACCTTTATTGACGTAGAAACGGGCAGCCGTTATTCACACTGAACATGGGTTTGCTGTCCGTATCCGAGTATATGATGGTTGCTCCAGGTAAACTGGCTGTTCTTCATATTATATCAGTCACTATCTTGTGTTGATCTAAGATCTCTCACAAGAGCATACCGAGTTCACTAACAGGGTTTGTCACATGAACATGAGTTTTCACTTTGCAATTCATCGTTGCTGGTTGAAATATGAAACAGATTTATATCCCTATATAACCAACAAAACAAGCTAATAGTCCGAAACCCACTTCAGTGCCTCCTCTTCATAGATATTGTGTGCAGCGAACAGCAGTTTGGGTTAAATTGGTGCTCACACAGATAGTTTGGACAAACTTGTATATTGCCGAAAGGATGAACCATGTAACAATTGCAACACCTCCACATGGGCTTGACAGTTGATGAGGAAGCATTTCTCACATCTTCTCGCTTTTTTCTCCGGCTTTTTCTTTTGGCTTTTAGTACCTCTATCTTAAATGACGAAGATAACGGACTTGTAGGTGCTGAACTCTCAGAGAATTGATCAACAGTAGATGTATCATAAACTGCTTGTGTAGGTCCAGGCCATTCTTGTGCGGCGAGTGAGTCATTAAAATCACAGCTAGTCCCCGTTGAGTGCATTTGCACCGGAGATTCTTGGCAGAGAGATAGTTCTTCAACAAGCTCTGGCTCGACTGATTGAGTGATCAGACCGTTCACTAAAGGATTTGAAGTTTGTTCATGATTCGTTTCTGGCATGTTGTTCTCTAACGAGTAGAGCAAAGCATCACAAGGTGTTGAGCTTCGAGAAGTAAGGATAGCAGATCCGTGTCCCTCGTCACTTCCAGTTGTAGAAGAAGCACCAGATCCCAGTTCAGAGATTGAATTAGTCTGTAGTGCTGCGTTGTTTGAAGTTTCGTCCACTTCTGTTTGTATAGCCTTGGTCAACCCTATCTCTTGTTCGGCTTGTTTAGAGCAACATCTGGACTCCTTGAAAAGTCCTGACATTAGCTGTTGAACATTGTTTTCTGATGAAGCTGGTAGTCGTCTGTTTTGTAAAAGCCCGGAGATTTCCACATTACTCTTGTACTGACAGATATCAAGCGCAATACCGATGACTTCTTCCTCAGTGTCGCCCAAGTACGGGCTGCCTTTTAAGTCGATGGTTTTGAACAAGATATTCCAAATTGTGTGCCATTGCTCTTGAGCCGGCAATCTTCTGTCAACCCGGGTCTTGAGGGACTCCTGAGCGCTCGGGGAAACTCCCTGCGTATTGTTTGGGACTTGCGACTTGTGTTGGTAAATCAAATGGCGTCGGGAAAGATGCTGTTTGATGTCTTGGATGCGGTTCAACTTCCGACTGATACAGTCTATGTGCCGTATTGGGTCAAGTCTGTAATAAGGACAAGCGAAAGTTTTCCCTCCTTGTGATCGGGCCGTATTCGCGCTTCCATCTTTACTCGCCATCTGGCAGTCGCTCTCCTCCTCATCTTCCAAATGTGCTGTGGCAAACCCCGTATTTCCTGAGGAGTCGGCCATGGTAGAATCTTGACCCATTATCGGTTCCGCGGCAACTAATGACTCTCCAAGCTGGCTCCCAGTGGAGCAAATCCCTTGCAGCTGAACACTATCCATATTGAAATCCTCTAATTCTGACCCAGGAAGAGAGCATTGGTTCAATGATTCACTTTTTATAAAAGGTTCTACTGGTCCATTGACCAAATCCTGTGATGATCCAGCTAGAATTGGAGGCGAGAGCAACTCTGGCCTGTAAAAGCCCTCTCTGGGTAAACAGACTTCATCAAAGGGCATTGGAAGAGAAGGATCGAACTGCGTGTCGATAGAAGAGTCACTACTCCTCTGTCGATCTATCGCGACCGTTTCAGCGTATTGAAGAGCTTCTGGGAAGCTGAGAGGCTGTGGTATCAGGCTCATCACTGAATCCTGCCCCGAGTCAACCGTTGATTGAGCTACTCCCAGTTGGAGACCAATCGATGAGAGTGGCGGTTGTTGGTAGGCAAAGGTCGCACCCTTCTGGCGAGGACGTGTAGTTGAACTACCTTCCTCTTGCTGTCGTAAGATATTACTCCCAAGTTCAAGTCGGCGAAGCGACTGAAGTCCAGGCCGCAGATCCATAGTTTGTTGATCGTCGTCTCATGAGATAGACTGATAGATCTAATGATCCGATGCGTATCTCAAAAATTACGAGACTGGTCACTGATGTCAATACTATATTGGGCTTGCCAAAGCCAGTGGCTCCACCTACTTCTTCACCTCAGTGAAAACTGCACAAGGCAGTGGAAGATGGGAGTATCGGGTGATTAGGACCAAAGGCGAAAGCTCAATGGCTTAGATTCTATTTTCGTTAGAGATCAATCATTGCCACGGAAAGTCGGAGGAAGTGGAAAAAGAGGCTCAACAGGATATGGGGGTGACGTGCTATATTGCTCAATGCCACGCATTGTTGCTTGCAGTCTAGCGCCCTGCCTGGGGGCCTCGGAGCTGATGGGGGAGTGGCCCTAGCGGTATCAATGCTCCATGACCTGCTGTGGCATGTCGAGTATGGCAAGAACCTTGAGCAACAAAAGCAATCGGGAAACCATGGGGTTACTTTTCGTCGACGAACACAATCATTGTCGGTTCCCTTAGTTATTTGATTTATTATAGGATTATGTTCCTGTTTATGATATCTTGTAGTATATTCGCCGTACGAGGCAAGCAGCGCCGTAATAGCCGAAATCATCCGTCAAAGCTAAGATGTACCATGGAAAACAAGAAGCGGACCACGTCAGACACAAGATGACTCGTTGGCAGTCGGAACGACTACATTTTATTATTTAGTGAAACTGGAACACCTCATCGGGCCACTTTGAGCCGCCATTTAAAGACTTGATCCCGTGGTGAAGCCTGTCTCAGTGGCAGTGCAGGCTGACTGCAAGGCAATTGGCCGCAGTATTAGCCACCACTTTTGTGCCTTGTGATATGCGCCTCTTCACATCTTTGCCTTTTCATCCATGCCATTCGCTTTCATCCCGCAACCTTGAGAAGATGATATCGGCAGGGGGGGTGATGATGGATGGCCGTTGATTAACCTGCCCTGAAGGTCAAGACCTGAATCTGACAGCCAGCCCTGTATTCGTTGGGGCCCCAAAGACACGTTTTGTGACTTGATCGGGCTATGAGATCGGTTAGTCGGGCGTGCAAGCGTAGGGAAGAGCAATCAACCTTGTCTTGTTGTGTGTGTTCATGATTATTGTATGAATTGGTTTGGATAGGATGTACAATCAAGAAAAAAGTGCCCAACAGAGCAGGTTATATACCTTGTACTTCGACAACCTTTACACAAATGCCTTGAACACAATCGTCTTGACCTTGACTTTAATCGTGACTAAACTCACCGCGGAGCATTTACCAGCTGTTCATAGGGCACCAGGAAGGATTATGTTGATAGTAACAATCACTTCTAAACAGTAAGCCATGGTGTTTTCTTGGTTGTTTACAATGAGCCAGGCCTTTTTCCAGATCGAGTCGATGATGGGGCGCAGAGTGCCATGCGCCTACGGATTACACCGGTAAACGACCAAAAGGGTTTCCTTTGGCAACCGGCCGCGAATGTCCAATCTGAGACATGGCGCTTTACTTGATCAGCCATTTCATGATTCTAGGCTTACTCAATTGACGAGTTGCCTCAACACAACTGTGTTGAAAGACACGAGGAGCGTTGCCAGTTGTTAATTTTCCGCAGCTCATGCTATTGGTCGGTCAACTCAGAAATAACGATCCAATTGGTGCCCAAAGACGACTGAATTGTCTTAACCCTCCTCTACACAATTGTGTTGAAGAATCATCAGCGAATCAGCATGAAATAGCCAATCAAGTCCCAACTCTACCACACCCCTCCTCCCTCACTGTCAACCGCACATCGGGCTGCGCTGTCCTGAAGAAGGCAGAATAGTGTCTTAATCGCTAGAAAGTGACCCTACTCTTTTTTCTGGTCGCCTTGCCTGCACATTTGTGCGAGGATAGGCGAGCGTTCGTTCAGCCTCCAGAGGTAAGCAAAATGACAGACGGGTTGCCGCGGAGAGGGTTCAAGGTTCCTCTTGGACTCTTTGTTCTTAAATCTTATCATAGCACTTAGTTTCACATTGATTAAGCTTAAACATTTCTTTCGGGCCAAATATACGAGCTCTCTATTGTCCAACATGACCACTTTCACTCTTACAATGGGCGTTTCCACCTTTTACAATGGACCCCACGCCCATACAGGCCCTAGTTCCAGCCTGGTACAGACGACGCTCACCACAGTCCCTGGCAACAATTGTTCTTTTGCACCGAAACAGAAGAACTGCCAAGAGGAGTTAAAGGATGCGGAATTGTCCTCTGCCATGATATCCCTGTCAAAACTTGGTAGTAAATCGACAATATCAGGAACAAAACTCATACATAGCTCTGCGGCGTTGATCATTTCTTGGACCGCTGTACTTAAAGCCAACCAAAACAGCGGAGCCAACGCTATTCCGAAGGTCTCCCCAGTGGATGATCTGGAGATACTGCTACACAAGCAACTAACCATTTCCGACTGTCCTACATTACGTTCATGTGCCGAATATGGTGGATCGAGCGCTGGACCCAAGCGTCAAAGATCTGAGGGTAGCGAAAAGCCAACTAGACCCAAAAAACACCGACCTGAAGGAAACAACAGCAGCAACGGTGGGGCTAAGAACGGCAATGGAAATGGCCAGGATCCTGGAGAAACCGAAGGAGTCTCAAACAATGGAGAACAACAACCCTCTACCAAGAAGTTCGATTGCCCATTTCACAAATTAACCCCTTTCAAGTATGAATGCTGCGAGGGTTTCAACTTTACTGGATGGGATCGTGTCTTACAACATCTCAAACGAAGACACGTACTCAAGGGAGAATACTGCGCCAATTGTCGAACAGAGTTCAACGACAAGGGAGCCCGGGCAGAAGGCTTGAAGAATGAGCATATAATACGCGCCACTTGCCAATTGGCCACGGCCATTGAGACTGGGAAACTTCTTCCGATCGAATACGATGATCTCACAGGACTTGGCCCAGGCTCTCAAGTGGAGAAGTGGTACAAGGGATGGGATAAATTATTCCAGTTACCACGTCCTCAGTCTCCTCTCGTTGACACACTGTTCGTCCGCTGCCACAACACACAGAAAACATTGTCGGACATTTTTGACTCGTACTTACAGAGCCGTGGTCATGTTCTGGAAGAAGACGAATTGGAGGCCTTGACAGCCCTGGCTATAAGGCGGTTCTGCAATCCTCACACCCCCTCAGCTGGAATTTTACAACACCTCTTACAGGCTCAGAGCCCTACCTCGATGCTGAGCCCAGCGGGTGACAGCCCACTAACACCACCCGGCCAGGCTGTGTCAGACTCAGCTCTTGTAACTGCTGCCGCTCGGCCCATTCCGCCCGCCCGGCCTCCGGAATCGGCTCCAAACCTATCATATCCCGGGCAAAGTTCACCGCGTGTGTCACAAACATACAACCCCTCAATGCAGTTCACGACTAGATTCCTACAGGGACAAAACACCTTTTCCCAGCAGTCTTCAGATATGTTGTCGTCGGAAGACATGGCGTTTCAGTGGGAGCAATCTGGTCAATTCGAAGAGGATCCGGATCAATGGGTCAATTGGCCCAGCGATCAATCTGTTAGAGATGCTGGTGAAAGTGACAACAACGACTCTGGTTCTGGCGCACATCCATATCCAAGCCCATACATAAATTGAATTTTCTGGCAATGGGTGTTCAAGGCTTTTTTAGTTTTCTTTATTTGGGGGTTTTTTTTTTTTCTTTTTTTTT
>JABEXW010001108.1:0-29774 GCA_013266185.1 Fusarium sarcochroum | reverse complement strand
TTCTTGGTCGGATTATTATACCCGCCATCGGGCTCGCTACTTCGGTTGCTATCCGAAAATGTAGATGTTGATAGTCTATTGGCTGGGCTCCTAAACCTGCCTCTTCTGGTTTGATTGATTGTCCTCAAAACTCAGTCAACCCTGAGAAAAAGTCACTGGCCAACACACCAGCCATGGTTCGAGTCACGGTGACACCATCTGATCTTGAAAGCCCCATGACTTGATGAGCAAAGTGAGACAGCCTCCCATTCTTAAGAGTCCTGAATGACGTTGTGCGAGAACAACACAGTATAGGTTCACAAGTTCAGTCTGTATAGGTAAGAATAAGAGACACGGAACCATTATACTCTCATAGAGTTTCGCAGTCGCACAAATTACTGCAAAATGAGTCATGATTGTCCTGGCGCTGTTCTGGCGACAATGTGATTGGGTCTCTAACGTCGGATTCCTCACCGGGGCAAATTAACCGATGATCTGGTCAAGGGGTCCGGACAACGCCGTAATCTGAGGCTACGAAAGGCTGGTAGTTGAAACGTGGGTTCGGGCTCAGCAACTCTTTATATCAGCTCAACTAAAAGGTCTCCCTTCGACTTTCGTTACTCTCGAGCCCGAATTGGCAATCTTAGCTTGTATGAAGTCAACCGCAGCACAGGAGATAGTTAAGCGACGGACGTGGGTAATGGTGGAATGATTCCCGTCATCATGAGATAAATCAACACGTGTAAAGAGCTGACCACAAACTCCAAGCCGTAACGTACATGTAGTGTCGAGAAAAATATGCAGGTTGCTTCCATAGGTATGGTACTCTTCACAGAATAATACGTGATATGTTCTGGTTGTTAGCTGAAGCTAGCAGCTCAGTAGCTGAGGCGCGCACGTTCTAGAGACAGGGGTCAATAGCTCTCACGGACTGGATTTCGGCCCTCTTTCGAAGTGGTCTCTTTCGCCATTGCCTGTGACAAATTGGAAGTTAACAGGATATGCTATACACAAGTAGGATACTTGGTAGCAGGTGTGTTCGTCTACTATATGAGGTCGTTGCCCATTAAAAGTGAGCTTCAGCTCTCGTATGTAGCAGTGTGTTTGTTTACAGGTCCTTAAGAATCTTGGCCATGACGTCGCCAATAGCCTCACCACCCCCTCCTCCCCCCTTCAGATCCTTGTTTGTTGGTTGAATGACAACTCTCTTGAAACTGGTCAAGCTGGGCGTTCCAGAGTCTGTAACCTCCAAGATAATGTGCAATGGCTGACCCTTGTCAATAGGTGCTCTGCTCAGTAACTCCACACAGCTCTTCTCAGGTCCAGGAAGAGTCACGTCTACAACCTTACCCTCTGGTTCTTTCTTCTCAATCTTTATTTCCTCAACCTCCACGAACGCAAGCCACTGCGTAGCACTAGGCTCGCGGTAGTGCCACCACTTGAAGGTTATGATATCTCCATCTGGGTCATAAGTCCCCGAGGCATCTAGTGAGATAGTTGTGCCAGCTTCAGCCTCGATATAGACTGGGGCGGGGCCTGAAGAGCCGTTGATGGAGACAATGGGGTGGTGGTTAACAGATGATAGTGAGGAAGAGAGCGTCCATTGGATTCTGGCAGCAAAGTCGTTCTGGTACGCATCTCGCCAGCGCCAGATAGTCGCGTGGTTTGACTTGTACGTCTTTCCATCTTTTCCTGTCACGATATCGACGGTATCGCTATAATGTTTGCTGGCAAGCCCATCGTCGCTGATATCTGTGAGGTGATAGCGACCACCCCAAGAACCATATTCGGGATGGTCGGGCACACCCAAGCCGTTCTGAATAAGGTATAAGAAGGTAGGAGTATCGCCTTCTGAAATGAAGAGGTAATCGGGATATGCAGAGCCCAGAGGACCGATCTGAACATTCTCCTTCAACCACTCTTTGGTGAGCTTGGAGAAGTCTGGGCCACCCTGGTCAAAGCCATAGTATCTATCCCCTGATATACCGGCCCAGGTAGTCATTCCATACTGGTTCCAAGCGTGGATGGAGGATGTAGAAGAGATCGGGAAAATTATTGCGAATCCAGGCCCCTGTGTCGTCTTGATCCGAAATCGTGTAAATTCTCAGCTTCGATAGAAGGGCGGCGAATTCATCCTCGGAGACAGTGTTCTTGACTTTCGAAAAGACCTGGGCGAGAACATTGGTGCCGCCCCAGCAGAGGATCCAAAGGGGATCCTCTAAAGAAGTCGTGATGCTCTTGAGGAGTAGCTCGCTGCCTTCACTGAAAGGGGTATCGGGACCGAGAGCTTTAGATCCGTACACCTAGCAAGAACCGTATTAGTTGAAAGGCGAATTTTATTGATCATTTGGGGGCTTACAGGAGGTCCGGACTTGATGATGCTCCTTAAGTATTCGGCAGAAGGATACTGAAAGTCGGGGCGGGCATGTTTATTCAGGTTGTCGACAGCGCCGGCATAAGCATCAATGATCTTATGTATATCCTGTGGGCAGACCTTGGTTCTCATCCATGTTGATGTGCAGGCGACGAGGCCTTCAGTCTGAAACTGGTTGGAGTACAGGAGGTATCGCACCAGTGACTCGGCGTCATCGGGCTCGTTGGAGATATCCGACACTATAAATACTCTTGGCTTGAAGGGGAACGATTGCAGCTCGGCGGTGTCGGTGGCCATAGTCAAGGTTTGATGTCGTAGACTGTTATAATCTGTGCTTTCTCTTTGTAGGTCGATTTCTACGGCAGCTCCCCTTCATCGTTATATAGAGCTATTGAGCCGTTTTAACTCCGCACGAGTTACACCTTAGCTATTATGGGTCTAGAGGCTACAGCTTAGTGGCCAAGCCGCCGGTTCCTCTGTCACGCAAAGGATGAGCTTTCCTTACAAGGCATGTTTAAACACTTGCGCGATGTTCCACAGTGTGGGGATGATTATTATGGGCCAAGTGCGGACACGGTGACGCATTGCGAGCGGCTAGTATTTACAAGCACGGGATAGTCAAGATCGAAATGATAAATATTCATCTGTGAATTTGGTGTTTTTAGTCGAGGTCAAAACTCTTGCCTCCGACAGCGTCACTTTCAGACCGAAATGTGCTCGCCCAAATAGCAGAGCAATGGCCAGAGAGTATGGAGATCGGAGCAAGTACAAAAGACACGTGATATTACTTATGGATCTTGTTGCAATTAGTCATGGTGCTCATCGAAGTAGGCATGAGAATTTGGTTGGCTATAATTCTTTTAATGTACGACAGATCCTTTAGTATTATAATCTAGGCAGCCTATGCCAAAAGCAAAGTAGGCGGGCCAGTTCCGTAATCGTCAAATGAGCAGAACTCGTAGAGAATGGCGGTTATCATCACTCTCTTGTTCAACTGAACAACGGTCTTTTCTCGCAGCTAAAGCAAAGAGGGCTGCGGTAAAGAAGTGGATGCTCTACCATTATCCCTCATCCGTTTGCCCTGCCAGGAACGTCGTTGACGAAATTCTTCATCATCGTCTTGTTACTCAACCTTTCAGTCTTGAGCCGCATCTTTCTTTCCGTTCGCTGAACTGCATTCATTTCCTTTTTTCTCTGCAAGAGGAAGCTGCGCTGTTCCGAGCTTGGTAGATGTACCAAGCTCTGCTGGTCCCTGACACTGAGTCGCGCGAGCTGAGATGCCAGAGCCGCGTCTTTCCGATCCCTAGTCGTCAGTGCGTCCGAAGGTGTACGACTAAGAAGAGAATGCTTGTGGCTGTGTTTCTCTTCTGGGGATGATGTTTGATGATGTGGCTTGTTAGATGGAGCCGTACGGTGGGAAAGGATCTTGCCAGAGGCTAGGCGAAGACTGTCGTCATCCACTGAAACGGCAGTGTCTGTGCCATAGCCTTTGAGTCCCTCAAGATGGTAGAACTCGAGCATTTCGTCCGATAAATCGACCCGACAGTGACCTTTGTCTACCATGTGCTGCTGCAAACCTTCGACCGTACGTCTTCGTGTCCCACAAGCGATACACTCATGATAAGTGAAAATGATAAAGTGTAAATACCATATTAAAGTCTCCAAGTCCACAGTGAGATGAGTTTGATATGGAATCTTGAGACTGTGTGTCGTCTCCATGTGATTTAAAGATTCATCAAAGCTCTGAGCGTTGTGGGGGCAGATGATGCATTTCTTTGAATCGAATTCTGGGACTGCGTCATCTGTGACTTCATTCTCTGCGTCTGTATCGCTTTGTGACACCTCGTCTTCGGAATCTGTTGGATCGCGGCTCGGGTTCAAGACGGTGTAGTTGTTGTAGGCGGATTGATCAATCAGCCCCGAAGCAACCGCCCGGCTTCTCAAAGCTTGCACACTAGATAATTGTGAGCATTGGTGGGCTGTCATTCTTAGGACTCTAATACTCACTGTGACTCGCTTTTGGCGTGTACTCTATGCTCCTGACTATTGTCAAAAGCGACGTCACAAATTGAACACGTCAGTTTCGTGGACGCCATGGTTATCATCAATTGGCTAGCGCCTGAAATAAGAAGTTCAAGTGGGTATGATGAAGGAGAAGGGAGGGTTTTGATGACCCAGGAAAAGGTTCCTAATCTGTAGATAAAGGTTGTTCGCCAAAAGCAACTTGACTTTCGTGTGCGTCAAAATCGAGTTGAATATGTGCTTCGGGGTATTATATATTATAGTCTTCCCAAATGTCGATGAAGACTTATTCATGAGTCACTGCCGGGCGGGACTGTCCTAAATAGGAAGCTGTTCATGATTGGCAAGGGCTCGCCGAGAGGATCCTGGGTACGATCGGCAGCATTATCACCGAGTTCCTCTCGTCAAGTCAGGCAATTGGTTGGATAAACTACTGATAATCAGAAAATACATGGTGATATCATCCTGACTATCACCAATGGATTCGCAATGTGATCACATGAGTCTGAGTTCAAATTAAAATATTGTAGTTCCAAGTTAGTCTAATTGAACGAAGCAAGTCTAATTGTGTTATCGCCACTCTATGATATCCCCTGCCCTTAAGCCGCCTTCTTCTTCCCGAAACTCCACTTCTTAACCCTGAAAACATAATAAGAGAAAACAGCAATGAAAATGTTGAAAGCAATGTAAGCCCAGACAATACCGAAATTGCGCCATCGCTCACTGTAGTAAATGTTGCTCCCGGCCATGAACTGATCCGCGTTGGTCAGTGAGCAGTACTGGCACTGCTCAGTGGCATCGGGGTTCTGTAGCTGCCCTGGGGCCGTCCTCAAGAAGTCGGCCAGGTATTCGCCGCAGGTTCGATTGGTAGGTGGGTCGAAAATAGAAGTCTCATCGACAGAACAGCTGATGGCTCGCCCGCCCAGTTCTGTAGAGACGATACCAGCAACCCAGTAGGTGAAGGGACTAACGCGATACATAAAGATCCAGAAGCCTGGGAGAGCCGTGGGGGCTTGCATGACACCGCAAAAGGTAAGACTCATAAGAACCAAGAGCGTAACAATGCCAGACGCAGTAAGAGCGTCGGGGAAAGCGGCGATAGTCATCTGGGCAAAGGAGCTGGCGTAAAGCATGAGCTGGATCATGAACAAGAGCACGAGACCTTGACGGGCTGAACTTTGAACACCCACGATGGGGTAGTAGAAAGTAGCAAACATGAGGATGCCGGTAAGAACCTGGTATGGGATCTCGATAATGACGTTGGCGATCATAAAAGCCTTCCAAGAGTACGCTTTGCTGGGGCGCTCTCGGACCTCATATAGATCGCGCTGAGTAAGGAAATGGGGTTGGATCTGGATCAAGGTCAGCTAATGTCTTACACGTGTTTATGTGAACTTACCTGTTGAACGAGAGTAGAGAAAACAGTGATAATCATGAAGACGGAGAACAGGATGTTCTGCATGCCAGCAAAAGTAGCATCGGCCTGCCAGAATGAAAAACCAACAAACAGGCCAGCGATGGTACCGAGCATGAGCTTCGAAAGAATGTACGCCGGCATCCTCCAGTATTGCTGGAAAACACGAATGGTGACCTCTCGAAGTTGGATGTAGAAGGGCATGGCAAACTCGGAATGACTGGCCGCATCGTCTTGGGGGGTAGTAGACGACATGGTTGAATGGATCCTCTCGACCTCAGTCTCAACGGCTGTCCTCTCTTGACTGCCTTTCCAAACCGTATGCCAGTCCTCTCCCTTCGAGTTTGTTCCGTTGTTGACAATCTCAAGCATCCATTCAGCGGGGTTTTCATCATCTCCGCAAGCTCTAGCTCCGTTGTTCTCAAAGTAGTTGAGAAGAGTGCGCGAATTATTGCCAATGTCTCCGAAGTATACCGTCTTGCCACCTCTCGCAAGGAAGAGAAGTCGATCGAACTCCTGGAATAGGATAGCGCTCGGCTGGTGGACAGTACAGAGAACAGCCTGTCCCGCGTCCGCAAGTTTACGCAGGAAGGCAACGATAGCCCAAGAACTCTGCGAGTCAAGACCGCTGGTCGGCTCGTCAAGGAACAGAAGCAGCTTAGGCTTGGCCGCGAGCTCGACACCAATCGTGAGGAGCTTACGCTGCTCTACGTTGAGACCCTCGCCCGGAATGCCGACGACGGCACTGGCAAAGTCTCTCATGTTGAGCATGTCGATCACCTTTTCGACCCAGGCGTGCTTCTCTTCGGTACTAACGGATGCCGGCTGACGGAGCATGGCGCTGAACCGAAGGCTCTCGCGGACGGTTGCTGTTTCGAGATGAAGATCTATAACATGTTAGTACTGTTCTATCAAAAACAGGAGTTTAATAGCTGACCTTGTTGCTGGACGTAGCCGGTCTTTCTCTGGAAGCTGGCATCAAGGGGCCGTCCATTGACAAACATGTCACCAGTGATAACACCCATGGTAGTTCTCTGAGCCAAGACGTCTAGAAGGGTCGTTTTACCGGCACCACTTACACCCATTAGGGCAGTGAGCGTACCCGGCTTGACCCAGCCAGTAACATGGTCCAAAAGTCTTCGTGGCTCGCCCTTGATCTCAATGTCATAGACAACATCCTTCCAGGTGAAGACATCTGTCTGTGGCTCCAATCCGGCAGTAGCGTCAGCGCCCTCATTTGTCTTCTCAGGAAGAGCAAGATCCTCATTGGCCACGCTCCTATCAACACCAGACTGCATGTGAGCTGGAACATAGCCGCGCTGGAAGACGAGAACTTCGGCCTTGCTTGCGGTCTTGGAGTTGAGCTCGGTGGCTACGAAATAAATGATCATGAAGCCGACGAGGAAGGCGATAAGAATTCCAAAGTTTCGCCAGACGTGGGAGTGGAAGTAGTTGTAATTCGTCTGGATGAAGGAGTCGCCACTGACGGTTTGTTGACCAGCGACAGATCCGACGGTAGAGCAGATCCATGAATCGCCGATCAACTGAGAATAAGAAGGGACAATGGCTGAGCAAATGAATTCGCGACCGTGGAACTCATTGGCGATGAGGATCTCGAATGCATAGAAGATGGGATTGATCCACCTGAGATTGTTAGCGACTACAAAACGATTTGAAATCGTGTGACTCACCTGATCCAGCCAAACCAATCAACCATCTGCGGTACGCGGATCATGAACCCAGTATAGATAACAAGAGCGAGGACCATGATACCAGCGAGCATCATGGCTTGCGATACTGTCTTGGTAACAGCTGCCATAGTTCGGAAGATCGCAGACATGACGAAGGTGGAGATGTAAGTGATGAGGAAGTAAAGGAAGAAGTTCCCGGCCTCCCTGCGTAGTCCGGCAAGGAAGTAAAGAATAAGGTTGAATGCGGTTCCTGAAAGGAACTTGATCGGAATATCAGCGACAATTCCGGAGATTGCCTCAGCAGCGGGATGATAGAAGGCATAAGAGGCGTGTTTCTCGACAATGGGCCGTTGTGCGTAGAGGTTATTGATCTCGGAGATGGCGGCAAGGGCATTCATGAGGATACCCATAAAGAGCACAGCTCCCTTGGAGTAGAAGCTAGCAGTTGCATCACCAGTGTTGTAGAACACGGAGCCAATAATGAGGGCCATGATGATATTCGTGGCGACGCTCGTGGCAGTCGCCGAAAGATCGTTCCAGATTCGTTGATATGCTCGTTTGGTCGTTAACCGGATCTGCGTCGCCATACTGATGATGTAGGGAGACTTGGGTCGGACATGCTTGGCTTGGCTATGGGAACTTTGTCAGCAGGTTTTCAACGTATTTAGTTAGAACTTAGACGTACTTGAGATTCTTGTGCGCTCTCAAAGGAGCAATAGCCTCAGATCGGTCATGGACAGGGAACTCGGCCTGGTACAGCTCAATCTCCTCCCGAAGCATGCTGCACTCTGGTGAGTTTTGCCAATGCAGCTCAAACTCCTCAGCAGTACGAGGTACCCGGTTCTCCATGCCCTCTCTCGCCCGTCGCTCTTGAGGGTTGGTGACTGATGTGAGGAAGTCACCCACTGTCTGGCGTTGAGGACATTGCCAGCCCATTCTCTCAAAGTAGTCCTTGGCTTTGCTTGCAGTCCCGAAGTAGATCTGGCGGCCCTCGTATAGGACGACAGCCTTATCGAAGAGGTCGTAGATGGCCTGACTAGCTTGGTAGATCGCCAAGGCGTTGGCGGAGCCGGTATAGTCGGAAGCCAGGCGAATGGCCTGCGCAAACTTTAGGGCAGTCGCCGAGTCCAAGCCTCGTGTACTATATTTATGTTAGCTTGATGTCTCTTCCAGACCGGCTTTAACTAACCTGTTGTCCCATGCAGCCATAGGCGACTGTGCAAGCATCATCTCGGCAATGCTGACACGCTTGCGCTCTCCTCCTGAAACACCACGGATGAAGTCGTTGCCGATCTTGGTATTGTATGTATGGGTCAGGCCGCAGACGGCCATGATAATCTTTGTTGCGGTCTTGCAAGCTTCCTCGCGTGTTGTTCCGGCGAGGCCTTCGGGGTTGGATGGCATGCGGCATGCGGCTGCGAACTCGAGTGTCTGGCCAACCGTGAGGTGAGGAAAATGCTTATCGACCTGTTGGGGAAAGGTGTTAGTGGATCTGAGGATCAGGGGCTTGAAGCGTGTTTGGATTGCATACTTCTTGGTTGTAGGTGGTTTCACCCTTGAACTCTTTCATCATGTCCTTTTGAGAGACTCCGTTGTAGTGGATCACAGACGTCTCTCCAAGGCTGAGGCCTTCGAGTTCGCCAGTCATGGTCTTCAGTAACGTGGAGCATCCAGAGCCTGGCCGACCGAGAACAATCAGAGTCTCACCACCTCGAAGAAGGCCGTCGAATCGGTGGAGAATCTTCTTTGGCTCCTTCTTCCCGGATCGAAAATATTCTCCAATACGCAACGGTGCTTGGAGAACATCACCGAGTGTCTGCTGTAGCTGCAATTCTGCGCCTGTGCCGAAGACGCTGAGGTTCTTGAAGGCAACTCCAGCACTTTTCTGGCCGACTCCGGCGTCCTGGAGTTGATGCATAAAAGCCGGCAGCCATTTTGAAAGATCGAAGGCTTTGTCTGTGGGGTCCAACGCAGGATCTTGTTGAGTGAGATCCGGGATTCCTGAAGGGACAGTGGCCAAGCTGTGTCTACGTGAAATGCCTGTGGCGATTCTCTGTAGTTCTTGTCGGTCCGTTTCGTCGATGATCATGGTGTCTCTTTGTGCGTTGGACCATGACTGGTTGAATGTGCTGCCTGTCGAGTCTCGAAAGTCGTTACTCGACTCACTCGTAGTCGATCTATCCATTTGGATAGAGTCGGGTAGGCTCTCCACGGATAGTCGAGATGCCATCGTGTGAGTGTTGGTGTTGTTGGTTGAATGCAAGTGATAAATATTCTTTCGATGACTTTGCAAGGGGTTCTGGAGTGAGATTGGTAGTGAGAATAGGTCTTCAGGAAAGTGTCAAGATTAAGATAATAATTAATTAGTGTTTGTGTATGAGACAAGAACATTTTGGACGCGGAAACAGTTTAATTTAAGTTAATTCTAGGTCAATTAACGATGACATAGCTCCCCAAAGGTCGGGTTCCTGTGAAACCCGAAAACATTGTAATTAGTAAACTTTATTGTCGGGGATTCGGTAGTTTCGAAGCCTGCGTATTACGTAGATCAGCCATAAGTAAGCTCCGTTTATGCGTCGGGTTCGCTAAGTGTCCGTTCAGAGTTTTTGAGTTGAACGGGACACTATTTCGGTTTAGCGTTTGGCGGGCTTTCGGGGTCTTGGAGAGCCCTACGAGGCCGAGCCGCCGGGCCCGCTGACGTAATTTCTGTGCCGTGGCTACCCTAGACTACTAATCCTGATACAAATTTAGATCAGATCAAGCATAAATCATAGCAACTGTGACAGGTACGCCGCTGGAGAAGACATACAAAACTCAATTCTAAGTGATTTTAATATTATAATGTGTTGCGAGATATAGTGTCAAGCCCAGCTACCTCAATGGAAAAACGCCAAATTGATCACAATTTCTGACCAAAGTTAACTTTCTTCGGGAGATAACCCACTGATTTATTGTTCAGTGTCCTATAGCGTCATCTACGAACGGAGAAACATCAGGAAGCGTTAAACAAACTCTCCAGCACCATCGCGGAAAACCTCTTCCCACCACGTATCCTTGTAGCCATGAAGCACTTTGCCACTTGCGAATTGACATGTCTCGTTAAGCTCCATCTTGGGAAATCTGTCGTATGCCGTTGTGTTGGCATTGATTTTGCCCATTCGAGGATATCTGTCTGTCATCTCGGCGGATGATGCCCAATATCTGATACGGCCCTGCTCAAAATGGACAGTAGCCAAAGGGTCGTCGGGCTCTCTTGGTAGTAGAGCGGACTTGAGAAGCTCCCGCAATCGCTGGTGGTACCAGGGCCTGTCCCACCATGTCGTACGTCTTCCCTTGAATTTGTTGTGGTGAAGTATAACAGGTACTGACGGGAGGAAAAAGTCGGTGTATAGAGGCATTTTGCTCCAGTTGGCAGCCTTGTCGAATTCAATCAGCGGATTTTGTGCCGACTTGATATCGTCAGGGAGACCATTCAGTCGCGGCGGTGATATGCCACGAACTGCAGAGTGCTGTGCAATAGACTTTTGGTCACCTAGCATGATGAAATCTCCGTCAAAGAGTCCATCTTCTGGGTCAATCTCGGTGGCATGAGCCTGCGCAGATATTTCCTGAGCGTAATCGACCCCAACGTGAAACTCAAGATTCTCCCCCACCAAATCATTCACTTCAGCGTTGATATGATTGTTTCTTTGCCACTGACGCCAAACTTCCTGCTCACCAATGACTTGACCAATCATACCCTGCTCGCTTCTGATAGGGAAGGCCTCGCCGACAAGCTCTTCTATCTTTTGCTTGGCGCGACGAAACATTCGTCTCATGTCGCCTGCTGGGCCAATATACATACCGCCGTTAACCCACCGGGGCCTATTAGTGTGCCAGTTGGTGGTATTCTTTTCCGTCTCTGGCCCATAAAGATCTGCCCTCAATGGACTTTCGGGCCACATATCGCACCTCAAATTCACCCCGAAGAATTCAGGATCATCAGGATAGCAGCTCTTTTGGGATGCTACAACAATCGTCTGCTTCATTGGCATGGGCCCCTTGTTTCTGTTCCACTGTTGGCGTAGTCTTTCGTTGGCTCTTCTGTTGATCTCGTGGTACCGACTTAGAAGAACTTGGACAGGGAGCTGAAACCAGACATCGAGGCCATCAACCATAAGAACGATATCATCTTCCTCTAGCTTTTCTGATTTGGTAGCATTAGGGTGCATAACAGAATCAAGATAATCCACAAAGCCGGTAATCTTGGGAAGATTCCTGCCAAACTTCCAGTGTGAGATATCAAAATGGTCTACTCCCCAATTGATAATAACTGGGCTTGGATAGCCTAAGGCGAGCCCGCTGACAATCGTCTTGCATAAATTCGGGCTTGTTTTAGTGCAAGGAATGACCACAGCAAAACGACGGTCCTCGTCAATTGGAGCCTCAGATTCCGGTATGTTGCCGTTGTAGTGCTGCCAGCGAGGGGCACTTGTGTCAGAATTCGAAAATGAAGACAAAGCGTACAAAGATAGAGACAACACTAGAAGGATGGCAAGAGCCTTGTAGACCCTCTGTGTGCTAAAGAGCAGCCATAAAAGTGCCGCATTAGATCTTGCATCGGCGTGGGCCATATCGGCGTTGGTGTTTATAGAAGCGTGGCTTAGAGAAAGAATTTTAGTACTTGAAAAGTTGTAACTATAATGATTGAAGAATATCTATAAAGCAGCGAGGTATGTAATGTAAAGGACACGTATCGGCCGTTTGTCTTAATGCGCCGGGTATTTCAAGGGAGAGTGAAATGTCTTAGAGCTCAAGGGATAAACTGTGAGGAATGGAAGGGCAGCGGTTTGCCACTCGCCTTTGTTTAGCTGGTGGGGGGCACTGCGGAATGGCTTACACCAAAAATCGCTAATCTGTATCTAGATTAATTCCGCTGTTTTATTCCTCCCTTCTTTAGGTTGGTGGCTCAAGACACACTAATACTATTTACAAACAAAAACATCAGCCAAAAACCCCTTTGCATTAGATTGAATAACAACTCAGTCTTCCCTGAATAAGCCCTTCACGCATACTTTGAGCGATCCTTCCAACCAGGGCGAAAATACTCGAGAGAGGGTTGCTGTTGAGCGTCGGGGCCCAGAACTTGTAAGCAGACTGGCGGTCTACCACGACGGCTTGCACATGGTTGTTGTATTCGAAAACAGTGTTATTCTTGCTGGCGTTCACGTTTGTCACGATACCATTATTAGTCTTCGGCCTTTCCGCTCAAGGCCTTGCCAGACTTTGCGCCCTTGAGTAAGAATTCGCCTTGCTCACCATCAAGGGCCCAGAAGACGACCACCTGACGGTCGCCGAGATCGACTACAGTGAGGACCTCCAAGGTGGCATAGGTAATCTTGTTGCCAGAAGAACCAATATTGAAGTCTGTGACTAGAGTCTTGGACTGTCGCCCGTTGAGGGTGATAGATCCCGAGGTTGGCATGGTCAGATTCCCAGCCTTAGTCGAAACCTTCAAGCGTAACTTGGTAACATTGGTAGGTGGGGAGTACTCGTGACGGGTGACATAGTATTCGGCTCCGGTATCAGGGTTGCGAAGCTCAGTGGTGAATATGTCCTCATCCGTGGCGTACTTCGAGCTTTTTCCAATCCGGTCAACCTTGGTGAATTCGTGCGCAACACGGACAAAGAGGCCAAAGAGCTTTACTTCGTTGTACTTGTCGCAGATTAAGCGGTTCTCGTGAATCGGCGACGAACAGTCGTAACCAGTGCCAACCTCGGGGAAGCCAATGTTGCCCCAGTTGGTACCTCCGTAGACCATGTAAATGTTGACAGCTATTACCTTCTGTGCTAGGTTGTGACTAAAAAAAGAGATTTATCCCATGTTCTCTGCACAGCCACCTGCAGGGCCGTCATATGGGTTGTATGAGCCACCCTGAAACTCCATGAGAAACGAGGGTTGAGTTTGGGCGACACTTTGGAAGTGGTCGTAATAGTCGAAAACTGTGTAAGGCTCGACGGCGCCATTGACGTTGAGACACTGCTCCAGGTTGCACGTCCAGGTACGACCACATAGCCAAGCATGGTTCCCCGCGTTGAGGTAGCATCGACCCGGACGGACAACATCATTACCCGATACATTGAGCAACTTCATCAATCTGGAGAACCCTTGCTTTAGTCACCCATATCGCTCAGATGGTGAGTTTCTTGGTGTTCTGCTCCGAAGCTACTGCATAATACTGTCTCGATTATCGGATCCAGGGTGTCTACGGTAGTTTTTGACACCTCCTCGTGATGGTTCATGATTCGCAAGCCTATTCAAACTCTTGAGTGCGGGGTACGTGGCCAAGGGAACCTATCCTTCGGATACCGATGACATGGGAGCATGATATGGAACTGCAGAAGGGCTGGATGGGTGTAGGGGGAGGTAAATGTCTAGTCTGATCTATATAAACTATGAATGGAGTACTGAACTAGTCCTCTAATAAACTATTGGATTCTCAGTATCTTTGTGTCTGAATCGTCGTTGGCGGGTTGTTTGTCCGTCCGAGGTGATTAACTTAGCCTAAGACGCGTCTTCTGTCTGTTGCCAACTGTTCTAAAGCCTCAAAGCAGCTGCGAATCGCTGAAGTAGAGTGACTATAAATACATCAACTCATATGAACCCCTAAGATTTTAGACTTTCTATGCCCAATGAATCTCAACTTTCCAACTACCAAATTTTATCTCCGGAGTATATCAGGAGTACATCGATATGTGTCGTCAATATGTTACTACTATGTCTTGCCGAATATGCTACAGAGTAATGCATGAAGCATCGGTGAGCCAGCTATGTACCACAGCTGTACAAGATGGGAATAGTGTTCCTGGCGCTTGTAATGAGAGCATTATCGTTGTCAACAGGTACATTCAGTCGATATGTGATCCTTGTTTGAAGGTATTGATCATGAGGAGACGGGGGGATTTGCCCTAAGGAGCAGCTAAGGAGGCATTGACGTCAAGCTAGAAGTCGCAAGTGTCACTTGTCATATGAGTACAAGGGCCTGGAGTTGTGGCAAAGACATAACTCCGCATCATCACATGAATATATACTAAATCATTACTGAACGTAAAACTATGTACAACTTGTGGGAGCCATTTTTACGCATTTGGCAGTCACATGATAGCTGGAACCCGAGCTTTCTGATAAACTGAGGCCCAATTTCCTTGCTTGAAGTGATTATTTTTGCTTTTTACACGGGATGGTACTTAGCAAGCCGAGAGGCTGCTCTGACCCTCGCAGTTCGCGGTAGTGCCGAGCTTAGGGCTCTCATTAGGCCTCTGCACTCCCTTGAACTCCTGGCAGACCTTCTTGACATCGGTTCCGCATGAGCCAGAGACCTTAGCCACATCGCCAAAGTTAGAGTTAATACCAACGAGCCAGTCGACTCCGCTAGCCTTGAGGTTCTCAACAATAATGTTTCGTGGCCCGCCGTTGTTGAGGCAGTTGCCGCATGAACGGTAGAGCTTCTTGGCGTTGACGATGGTAAAGTCTTTGACGGTGACGGTTCCACGACCACTATGTACGATGACATTGTCTGGGGCGCTCTGAGCACCTCCGCCCTGGATCAAAATATCGCCATTTCCGGAAAGGTTGATGGCATCTGTTGTGGCATGATTAGCTATGAACCATATTATAAGTATCATTCTACTGAGACTTACCCTCGCAGACATCTCTGAACCAAGCATTCTTGATAGTGCATTTGCCTCTGCAGCGGATACCTTCGAGCTGGTTCGCTCCGATGATGACGTTGCTGATAGTAGCTCCATCTTCCAGGATAAAGACAATATTGGCGTCGCTAGGTCCGTCGTAGGTTGCGCAGTTACCCGGTCGCGCAAACTCTTTGTTTCCAAAGTCCTGTGATCCAGAGATGACGCTAGGAGTGGGAAGAACCTGGATGCTGCCGACTCGTGTAGGGATATTCAGGGTCTGGCCGAATGCAGCGGTGGCAAAGGCCAGAGGTGCGATGGCTTGGTGAAAGTGCATCTTGAGAGGTTGTATTATCCAGAGAAGATGTATCAGACTCAACTTCAAAAGTATCGGCGGGATTGTTCGGAGCAGGGAAATCGTATGAAGGGTAGTACCGCTCGATTATTTATAGTTATCTTGGGTGATATTCTGTATACAGGACTGGCCAACATCTGGTTGGTGGAGAAATCCTCACAGCAACACCTTGAACCGTGTCGGTGGGCCGCAAGCCTCGGAGATATTCAATTCGTCACTGCATAACTAGATACTAGTACCGCTTTTTCTTCATCACCATCTCCTTCAAGTTCCTTGTTGGCTCTCGAGTCGCTCTGCTGGAGCATTTTGGTCAAACATAACTGCGATAGTCATCAACATCTGGTGATATCAACTTAAGCTTATTAATAAACTACTCCTTTGTCCCAAATTGCAGTAACTGGGTGGAGTAAACAACCCTAGAAATACCACCTCGGGAGATTATGCTTGGGGTCTAGTTTGTACAGAGTTGTGTGTCAAATTCGCCCTGCCACCTCCAAGGTGAAACAATGATCTACATCCTTGTCGGTGAACATGTCACTTCAAAGCTTGTTGGGTAATATTACATCCACAGCTCTGTCATTCTTGACCTCTATCATTTTGAGTATACGGAGACCAAAACTCCGTCCTTACCCCACAGTCAAGGGGACAATCAGCAGGTTGCATGTTGCAAGGGTCCTTTGGTTGCTAGCCGGTATACATGATTGGGTATACCGTATTGACTCAACAAACCCGGATGCATAAGTGGACAAAACCCTTGAAGTTTTACCACGATAGATGTAGCCTCATAATTGATGGTATAGTCTGGCTTCAATTATGTATCTGAGTTTGTTGAGCCAACACAGGGTACCAGTTATTGCTATGGCTACTGGTGTTAGACAGCCGGAAATGCTTAGTGTACCTTTTCCGTCAGATATATTGGAGCAGACTTTTATCCGCGCCACGTTGCAATAAGTCGGACTGATTATCTCCACACCTTGTCGCTGCCATCGACGGCTAAGGGCCGAGAATGTCGTGTGGATCGCTTTCATGGGCCTCCATATTTTGCTTTCTACTGATGACACGTTCTAGAAGCCGTCCCTGCTCTCATCGAGTGCCTAACTAACCGAGGGCGCCCGATCGATCCAGACCTCCAGTTATCTCGTGAGTAAATTAAGGTTACTTAGTCAATATACATCATCCCAGTTACGGTGTCGACAGTTGAAGTGAGCTGAGCAGCTTTGTCAGCTGTGGCACATCAGCTGGGATCTCGTCCCAAGTCAGGAGCCTCTTTTCTTTTGCAGTGATCATCTCCGCATAGATATCTGCCATCTTTTTACTGTCCCAGACACCCTCTCTTCTGCCGAGGGACCGAAGAAGCTCTACACCCTTCCACTGTATGTTTGCATCCTGACAGGATATGATGACATATGCGATTGGTGGGACTAAATTTGCCTGAAACGTGAAGGTTTGCCCCTTGTCCGTTTTCAAGAACTGGATAATCGACTCTGCTTTTTGCAACATGTTTATGCAGTCATCCATCTCTAAATCGTCTTCCATGTCCTCCAGCTTCAGAGTCGCCGCCCAAGTAGCCTCTTCCAGCTCGAGGATCTTGAACCGGTACAACTCCAAGTCAGAAGCTTTTGAAGGGTCAAAGGTCTTTTTGAAGGCGTTGAAACGTGCGTTCCAGTGATGATAGTATGGCTCTGCATCCAACTCGTTGTTGATATGCCTGCAAACGAGGCTCGCGTTTCCGCAACATCCGTCTTCAGCTAGGCAAGTCGGACACTCGGTATATAGCTCCACATCACACATGCTCTCGACTCGTGTCAGAGATGATGCTGCATCTTGAGCAGAAGCGAATGGTGTTCCAGGGTCTTCCAAGTTTATCGGATCTTGTATCTCCACCCATTTTGTAAGCTCCGAGACAAGCTTTGGGGAGTGGTTATCCCCCACGTAGAAGAACAAGTCTGACGCTAGGCTACAAAGCGAGGGACTGATGTTCTCCATGAATTTTGCCAGGTCGCCTTGTTTTGTTCTGGTGCTGGTCTCATTATGACACTCAGTTCCCAAATCATTCCATCGATCGCGGGTACTTAGCAAGGAAAATGCGGCTTCCAAATGGCGACTGACATTTTCGTGGCGACCGTAAAGGCTCTCTGTGCAGATGAATATCAGGCAGCATGTCAAGATTACCTGAAAGTTCTTATCTGGCGAGCTCATGTACTCGCGAATAATTCGGATGGCGCTGTTGTATTGCTGAACAGATGCTAACTCGTAGGAGTTCGCAAGTGATTGGGTTGTCCCCTCGGTCTGGTCTTGAATTTTGAAGGATTTGTGCGCGCCTCCGAGGGCGCAAATGGCAGCCTTGACAGGTTTGGAGCTTTGGCTAAGCGGTAAAGCATACTCGTGCCAGAAGTTCATCGCATTTAATGAACTTGCCAATTCTGAGACTGTGCATGTTCGGAAATGGTGACAAAGATCCAGTTCTATAGGCGATCCGAATGTTTCTAGCGGTGGAGAAGCTGGTAATAGTAGTTGCGAGGTTGAGGCAAGGCGTTGTGATAAGAGGCTATTTTGCTTTCGATGAAGGACTAACGGCTTTTGTTTGGGCTTGCTATCAGCAGGTGCCACGTAGCCATCACACACGCGTTTGTCCTTCTCACATCGTGAACACGTCGGTTTTCTCTCATCACATTTGAGATGGCGGATTCTGAGGAGCCAATGTTAGCAGGGGCCCGCAGTCTGCTCTAGACTGTTACTGACTTGCTGGTTTGGTCAGCTGCTATTTCCGACTTGACGCGTTTTAATGGGGACTTACCAAGTGAGACACCCAGTTCTTACTTTGGGAGCCCTGGCTCGCTTCCACTTTACTTTCGCCACGTCTGCCATGGATGCAGTTAAGCTTAAAGATGCAGCTGTGGCCCTCCTACAGATAGTCGCGGAAGAAGACAGCGGATATAACAGTCGGGCAGCGTTTCAGTGTAGACGCGTCCTCAAGGAGGCTCCTGTCAGACGGCGTGAGTCATAAATCTTGTTTCAAAAAAAAACAATTGATGATTTGACAGGAACGTGCTCACAGGGAGCGATCTACGACTAAATAGGTAAGCAGACCGGCTATAAAGGCGGGGTTTTTGAACTTTGTTAGCTCCGCCTCTGACTAGGCCAAGTCCTGGCGTGTATCGAGATTCTGGCACAATGGGTGAGTTGTACTTGGAAGGGGAGTTGGAAAAGATTCTATGGCATTCGTTCTAGAGTTTTATATGGAGCATGCTTGGTGACATCGCAAAGATAACTGTGGTCTTGTAGAAAAACAAAAGTTCCCCATCCTTCAACTTGACCATGTCGGATCATCATTCATCCGTAAACCATTTTCTCAGTATTTGACCATTCAAAGATTATTTGTGATACGACCTTCAAATCTCCTCACTATGGTCTTTCGATGCGAGTACTGCTCCAAACTATCCGTGGAGACTCTAATAGACCTAGTGAAGGAGGAATTCTAGGGAACCTATCTTCCGCGAACAGCTTACTATTAACACCATCCAAGCTTTGACCAGCTCGAATTCGCTGCCCTCCAAGGTTGCGACCTATGTCAGCTCATTTTGGAATGCTTCAAAGGCGCTGTCGAGGGGGAGATACCGACACGATGCGATTGGCCACGAGAATGGACACCTGATTCACCGCCGGGTATGGCAACCATGTACTCGAAGGCGAAGAAGCTCCCCAAGTCCAACGTTCGATTATGCATCGATGTGACCAACAAATACCCTGCCATGTCGCTAAAAGAGGTGCAGTTGTTTGACGCGATTCGGGTTCAAGTAGGCCCTACTAGCGAAGAACTATTCACGGGGCAAGATACAGACAGCAACTCCGAAGAAGACATGGAAGAAACAGAAGGCCGTCCTCGAAATAGCTCAAAGACTTCTGAATCATTACCATTCCATCTCAAACCATATCTCGCCTCATTGATGCTATTACTGACTAACAGCAAAGGTAAGAACAGAATTTCAGTTTGTTCAATGTTCATTCCACAAGCACCCATAACAAGCCTCGAGATATTTTAGTTCCGCTTCAAGTAAACTAACATCTCATAATTTCATACTTATAGGCAAAGTACATCCTGACGTGGACGGCTACTTAATTGGCTGCCTTCAGGTTGACCGAGATTTAGGCTCCATTTCGAACCTTGCTTTGGTTAAAAACTGGCTTGATGAATGCGTACGCAATCATTCCGACTGTTGGCCGGATGAGGTACCTATCACACCAAACAGGCTTTTGGATGTCCGACCTCAAAATGGCATTCAAGACAATATACGTCTCGTGGAGCTCGATGGAGATACTAGAGCAAAGTATGTTGCGTTGAGCCATTGTTGGGGAGGGCAGATCGAAGAGGTCCTGAACAAAAGCAAGTTTGAACAGTATAAAGTCTCCATCTCATGCTCATCTCTAGCGGCAAACTTCCAAGACACAATTGCTATCACACGCCACCTGGGAATACCGTACCTCTGGATTGATTCCCTATGTATAATCCGGGGTGATAGAGCCGACTGGGAGAAACAAGCTCGAAAGATGGCCTCGGTATACCTACCATAACGCCGCTGTATCGATACATGCGGCTGCATCAAGCGGGAGCACTGGGGGTCTTCTTATTCATCGCCCTGTGGTCCTAGGACCCAGTGATGTCAGGTTGAGAGTATTTTCTGACTCGGACGACACTCTTATCACGTTATCTCGACTTGACGAACCCTCAGACGAAAACCTTAAGTCTCTATCCGAGGACGGACCTCTGGCCAGTCGGGGCTGGACCCTTCAAGAAAGCATCCTATCTTCTATATCAATCTCCTACGGCCTTCATGGGGTGTATTGGGAGTGCTCGTCTAACTTCAAAGCAGCCAATGGACTCCCTAACCAAGGCAAAGCTTATCCGTGGAAACCGAAATTGCTCAAAGCTATTCTGCATCCTTATGCAAGCGGCTCGACATCCGAAGATACATTGCCCGAAGGTTCTATAGACTCCGAGTGTCGCTTAGATCTCATCGAGGAGTATCACCACCTCGTCGAGGCATATTCCCGGAGAAACTTGACTCAGCCTTCGGACAAGCTACCAGCTATGTCAGCCCTAGCTAGAACGTTTGGAGATGTACTTGGGAATGATACGAAATACCTTGCTGGACTCTGGAGTATGAACATCCTGTATGGACTGATGTGGGAGACCTGGGGTGCCCGCGTGCCACACGTTTCCAAGTACCGTGCACCATCATGGTCATGGGCCATTACAGATAAGCCTGTCTACTGGGGGATAGACTACAAGCGCAAAATCTGGGGAGATTCGACTTGGGAGCTTGAAGTTCTTGAACATCACGTACGACTCGAATCTGACGACTATCCTTTTGGCGAGGTGAAAGCAGGGTATCTTATTGTCAAAGGCCTGGTCATTCCAATTTTACGCAACAGGCAGGTGATCATTGCTAAAAGCGTGTTCAACGACCGGATGGGACATGGAACCTATGATGAACCTTCGAGCACAAGTGAGGTATACAATTGGCAGCAGATGATTCTTGAAGTTGATCACGGTGACGGAACACAGTGGACAACTTTCAATGAGGACTTGGAGGCCGACAGCGACGAGCTACACATAGATGAGGAGCTTTATCATTCAGACGAGTGCAAGATCCTAATCATTTGCGCACAGGATGATACGGATAAGCGGACCAAGCATATTACAGGTTTATTTATCCGGAAGCTTCCAGATTCTGACAGCTACGAGAGGATTGGCTATCTCAATCATGCGACTACTGGCTATGAGAAATATGAAGCATTGCAGCGCAGAACGCTCATGCTGGTTTGAACGATGTGATAGCAACGAGAGTCGCAGGAGTATAGCCTACTAGTCACATGTCGCCATGTCATGTTCGATATTTGAATAAATCCAGCTAGTAACTACTATCGACTAATTTCCTACGAACTAGTTGATCCAATGAACACCACCTCGACGGCAGTAAAGGCAGCAACCGCGGCGAATACCTCGCCCTTCTTAGCGCCAGGATAGAACGACATGACAATCGAGAAGATAGTGGTAAAGATAATCACCAGCCCAATTCTAACAAGCATCCGTTTGACAAAATAGAGCACCAAGATCATTCCAGTAGGGAGTAGCGAGGCAAGAGCTGCGGTTATACCATCACTTACAGCTCGAAGCTTATCATCATCGTACTTGCGTACACTCGGCCCTGATGCAGGAACCGATAAATCATGCTATGAAATGAGTTAGCTGGGTTGATAGAAGCTGGAATCAGAGCCTTTACCGTTTGGAATTTGCTTATCAGCTTTCTGCAGCCTTCTGAACCGAAATGATAGATATCTAGGAGCGCGCCTCGAACCAGTGATGAGATTCTATCGTTGGCCGCTGTTCGATCAAGGCTGATGTATTCGTCGCTGTCACCCGACTCCCATATCGTGCTTTCTGTCCCTGATGGAAAGGGGCCGTCTTGACCCTGGTCACTTAGCCAGAGCCGTAGGAGCTCCAACGGTCGTTTCTCTGGCTTTGGCATTTCTGCAACAGTATTGAGCGCGGAGAGGGCGGCATCTGGCTCGACCTATTAGTTCTTGGCCTTACTAATCATGTATTCGTGTTGTAGCATACTGTACTGGTTTAATTTGTTTCCAATTTCGACTAATAACTCATACTGCTCTGACTCTTTCCCTTGTTCTGCGCAACGCTTAAGGAGGAAAAAGTTCCGTGAGGAGTCTTTTGTCGCTGGGTCATCTGATTGTAAGTCTTCTTGGATAACATCCCGTAGCTCGTCTTCCATTGCATGAAGCTCGGCCTGGAGCCTCAATAGATGGAGCGTGTTGAGCTGTCTAAAGCGGCGGAAAATCCCTGTTTCTGGAGATTCCCCCATCAATTTGGCGAGTTTTGGATAGCCCTCATCGCTTGGTGAGATCTGCTCAGCATTTGGTGAACCTGCAGCAGGTAGACCGTTCCCCGTGTTCTGAGTAGTCGTTGGAGAGTTCATCGCGCTTGAGACACCTGTGAGTCAGCGCCGATAAGTTGGTTGCTTGTTTGTTTTCGTGAGGAGATCATACTCGGGCCTCAAAATCCCACAGCCTGGTTTTGGCACACCCCTCAGCCTGCTGCACAGCCAACATGGCTTGCATCGGACAAACAATAGTACCGTATTCCGCATCAGGCTGAGACGCTGAGCATTCATATTGGCTAGAAACGATTTCTTCAGCTTCTCCCCTCACGTTTACCTTTGTTCTTTTACTCAGAGTTTGCTGCCTCTGCAAATCGCACTTCTCGCCATGGAGGCCCTCGGAATCTCTGCTAGTGTCCTTGGCGCAGCTTCTTTTACCAAAAGTGTCATAGCAAATCTTCCCAGAGATCTCTCGAACCGCGACGTTCCCGATCGTCTATGGGTAATCCAGAACACCATTTCTCAAGGCGCCGCAATCTTACCTGAGCTCAACGCAGATGAAGTTCGTCAAGATACTACAGCGCTATGCTTGAGTAACTACCAAGAGAACTTATCAAGACTGAATGCCGTAATTGAAAAGGGAAAGAAGGGCGGTGTTCGCAGTCTTCTTCTGAGCGGCGAAGTTGATCGCTTGATCAAAGAACTGGAAGGCTGGGCAGAGTTGTTCATCAGAGAGATAAGTCAGTGAGTATAGTGTTTCACGAACGCTTGTGATTAAGAGATTTGTACCTAATTTAGTAGATGGCAAACTTTGAGGATGCACGAAATCATGATCGAGAATCTACACATAAGCTCCAAGAATAATGCTATGATGAGTGAATTGCTTGCAATTTGCCATCAAAATAACGACACCTTCTCATCTGGAATGGATCTGATTATCCAGAAAGGTATTTGCAATGATTCTGCAACAGTCGAGCCAGGGCCTTCGAATCCTTCAAATCTTACCAGCAATTCCAGGTTCAATGCCATCACACCAAAGTTTGTAGGGCATTTCACAGCAAGTACCGACACAGCGAAAATGGCCAGCACTGTCAGTAAGAATCTTGAGGAAGCATCGAGGCGCCTACGTGAGCTCAGCATGATGGGCACTGATCGATCGTTCACGTTTCCATTCATCATCGTTCCGGATGATCCCCAAGAACCTAGTCCAACTCCCCTCCGAGTCAAACTTGACAGTGGATGCGAGCTGAATTGGATATCATCTAGAATACTAGAGAGAACACAGCTAGCGAACAAAAGTACCAAAATCGAGAGTCCTAAGGCCTGGTTGGGTTTCAACGGAGACGGGGGCTTAATAGTTGCACAGCGCGCTATCACCCTCACGTGGTACTCCGTGAATGCGGCATACACCCATAGGCATGAGTTCCTGGTGCACGATGACGTTCCTTTCGATGTTGTATTGGGATCAGAGTTCATCATTGAGGAAAGCTGGAAGAAGTCATTTAACGACCCAGTTCTGGCTTTGCGCTACTCGGACCTTAGCGACGGTACGTTGTTGCAGGCTGTTACATGTTTGATCCTGTACTGACACGATAATCAGAACAGCTAGACGAGATCCATTCCAAAGCTCGACAGAACAAGGAAGAAACGGAGGCTCAGAAGAAGATAGAACGTGCGATACGAGCAAAAGATCGGCAGATGAGGCGAATGCTAAATGCATCCAGAGCTGGAACTCCAAAGTTCAGCCAAACACCAGCTTTCAGCCAGACCATATCCAGAAGAGATAGCATGGCAACTATCCCTTTCGCATCCTCGCCACTTGCGCCGGCTTTGGGAGTCCAAGAAAGCCAGCCTATAGATGCAGAAAGGGTCGGTTCATTGGAATCTTGAAGGAAACTGCGCACTCTACGCGTCTTGTTGCGATATATCAGACTCAATCGACCTTTTTATGGCACTCTTGTTCTATATAATCAAATGGTCAATTCCCTAGCCACTATAGTACTTATTGTTTGATACTACCACACGTTCCCACCATAAAAGACTTAACATTGGCTCTGCGATTCACCAGCTGCGTATCATTGGACTTCCTCACATACTAGAGTTGACAATGGTGCTGATAAAAAGGACGCATCGGGTTCTATTAAGCGTCAAAATCTTGGTACGTTCTACTTGAACAAGCTCAACAAGTGCAAGCATCAGCCTTGATGATACCGACTTTCAAGGAGAGTAGGGCGTGTCTGTTACAATTTGCGGGTTCATCGATTATGGCTGTGTTTAAATACCACTGCGTATCTTATTGGCCGTACTTGTCAATCACTTGGAAAACACCACTACCATCCGCCCAATCCTAGTTCCCCGCGACTTGTCAGGCAGTGGTAGGAGTCCAGAACAACCCTGATCCCTTCTTAATCTCACTATACCCTCATGGTTCAAATCCATCAGGATACACTTTGCCCACCATTTTGCGCAGCGAACCAAGATCACAAAATTCGATCACGTTGGTAATCTTGGATCCATCTTCATTGAAATCAAACACCCAAGAATGTTCCATGGCAACTGTCTCGCCGTCCTTGAACACCATATCCGAGATGGATGTCACCGCTGATTTGCGTGCCTCAGTATCTATCGTCAGATTTGAGATGACGATGCGCTTGACTATTCCCCTTTTGATGTCGCGAGCCATTGCGGCCTCGTATGCGGCGTTATCACAGGTGTAGCCAGGGGGCATGCCCAGAAACTCGACGGCAGAAGCTGGGAGGAAGTGACGTTTACAGTCCTCAGTAACGTCGCGGTTAATAATTGTCGGGTCATTCTTCTCTCCGACGTCTTTGTAAGCGTTCATAAATGATCTTGTGGTTTTCTCGATGTGCTTTCTGAGGTCTTGTCCGGAAGCCATTGTTGCGTTGGTGCTTGGTTTGGGTGAGATTTTGCTTGAAGTGCAGTTGAAGTGGCGCTTGAATTTGAAAAGAGAAAGGGCCATTCGAACGTAGCGTCAGGACCTTGCCCAGTTATTTATAGGGGCCTTTCACTCAAGTTCGCACCGGCTACTGTCAGCTGACATTGTGAGACCATATTAGGATATACTGTCCGCCGTGAGATTTGACCACTCTTTTTGAAGTTAGCTAATATGTGTGGCACCCGGTAAGAATCTTGTCAGCCCATGGAAAAAGAGCTAATTACTTTTCGAGATCTCCATTACCATACTGCAAGTAAGACTCAGCCATTCATACCGTGTTTGATTTTGGACCATACCCGAGTAAAATGGGAAGCTTTCTCTTTATATCACTATTTATACTTCAGACATCTGGATCTTGACTCTACTAAACAGATGTTGCCGATGGGAATTGTCTGTAGTTGACCTTACTGGGCTGGCACGCAGTCTGAGAAAGATATCGCATGTAAGGAATATACATACAGTAGCGAAGGCACTTAATCACTTTAGCAAACCTTGTGATAGACTTAGATAATATAGCTCAAATAATAATACAATCTTAGTCTTATAGTTTATTATTAACCCTAAGCTCCTCACATTTTATCCTTCTCTATTCATCTCCAAATACCTAGACAAATTACTATGTCCGTCATGTTTTTCCTGGACCGCTTGGCTAGGTCTTGATCCACCTTCGGTGATTCAGTCAACCAGATTGAGTCAGGAAAGAAACCCTAACTTCACTCTAATTGATGTTAACTCGACCAGTTAATCTCGAAAGAATGCCCAATCAAACTTGCATTGATGATCAAGTGCGTTTATATGCAGATTTAAGGGATAGTAAACCTTAGAGGCCCCACCAAGCTGGGTGCTGAATAAAATGGTATAGCGCGAGGGTGTATGGAGTAAAGGTGCTTGATTTCTCTAGCAAGCTTCTATTGGGCGGTGATCCCCAAAAGGTGCCTAAGTGGGGCACGGAGCCCCGGAATAACCACTACCCGAATCCCGCCGTAACAGTGCTTAGCTAATCTTCACGTGATCCCCCCAAAAGATTACCTTCGCATATCAATGGTGTGTCACATGAGGTAATCCAACGCAGTTGTGAAAGTATGATTATCTCGTAAAACATTAAATTTGCTTCTAGTAGTGGATCTCCATACTATCTATTGTGCAACGCCATAAAGTTCAAATACGCTTCTATACATGATTCCATTCTAGTGTCTTGATCGTTTAAGCCAGGTCGTCAGCGTTCTTCTTCTCGTGCTGCTCAACAATGACGTCGTTCTTCTCGTTGTAGGTGATCTCGTCGACAGTAGTAGTATCGGTGGACTTGGGGGCAAAGATCTCCATGCCGTTGCGGACCCAAGAGACAGTGACGTATCCCAGAACGTAGACGAAACCGATGGCAGGGACAACGTAGCTGATGCGAGTGCCCTTGGCATCAGCAATAGCTCCTTGGATAGGAGGGAAGACCGCTCCGCCTGAAACACCCATGACAAGGATACCAGCAGCACGTCGAGTGTGTCGGCCAAGGTTGGCAGTACCCAAGGCGAAGATGGTGGGGTACATGGGAGCCTCAAAGAAGAAGATAGCGATCAGAACACCGACACTAGCAACACCCTTACCAGCTGCACAGTAAGCAGTGAGGGCGATAGCACAGATGGAGTAGACGACCATGATGAATTCGGCTCGGAAGAAGACAGCAAGGCCAGTAGCAACAAAGCGACCGACAGTGAAGGTGATGAGAGCATAGCTCAGCATGTTGCTGGCCTGGCTAGTAGAGATACCACCGTTCTCGTGGGCGTAGTTGATGAAGAAAGTAGCAACAGTAACCTGAGCACCGACGTAGCAGAACTGAGCACCGAAGGCGAACCACATGTTCCACTGCTTCCAGATGGAGGACTGGACAGTCTGGCCACCCTCATCCTCAATGACAGCCTCAGTGACCTCAGGGAGCTTGGCGAAGAGGAAAAGAACACCGACAGCAGCGCCAGCGCAGGCGACAGCAAGGTAGACGAACTGGACGTTGGTGAGGTTGTCTGAGTTCTCGCCGGAGAAGAAGTACTTGGAAGCAATCAGGGGGCCGATGAAGGAAGCGACACCGTTCCAAGACTGGCAGAATTGGAGACGGGCACTGGCCGACGCGGGGTTACCAATGACTACAGCATAAGAGTTGGCAGATGTCTCGAGGGTAGCAAGACCACAGGCAATGATGAGGGTGCAAGCACAGAAGCCACCAAAGACAGCGCGACCGTTGGCGTTGTTGTCGGCAGACTTGGCAACGGGCCAGAAGAGGATAGCGCCAAGAGAGTAAAGGGAAAGACCCATCAGGATGGTCTGCTTGTAACCCCGGCGCTTCAAGACCTCGGCGGCAATAGGAGAGAAGAGGAGGTAACCACCACCAAAGTACATGACCTGAAGGCCAGTGGACTCAAGACGGCTGATACCGAGGACAGTTTGGAAATGCTTGTTGAGGACATCGAGAAGACCGTAGGAGAAACCCCAGAGGAAGAAGAGGGAGATGATGAGGGAGAGAGGGAAAATGAGTTCGCGGCCTTTCAAGTAGCCACCTGCCAGCTGAGGGGCAGCAGGAGGAATAGGACCAGCCATTGTGATAGAAGATATGGTGGTGTGATGAGATAAAAGATATCTATCAGATGAGATGAGATGAGATTGATGAGGAGATGAGTGCTGATGTAGAAGATATTCACGGATGGTCAAGCTGATCTTTATACAAATCTCTTGCCCCCAGAACAACCCCCAGACTCACCTTGAGTTTATCGCCCCGACATTAGCCTACCTACCCACTTCCCCAACACTCCTCAATCCCCCAGACTTGGAGAGCATGTGGAGGATGGGTCACTTCTCCAGCGGAGTAACAGCCCTCCTCCGCTCTGCATGACCCCAACCCAGGTGCAAAATCTTGCTGTTGAACCCTCCTGGTGCGGCATCGCCTTTGCCGGCTTGCGTTCGGGCAAGGATCGAGACCAGTCTGGGGAAGAACCATAAAACAAGCTATCCGCGGGGCCACGCCGAAGTATCCAGTGAGAATGCTTGCATAGTACGCCAAGCAAAGCTTTTACCATGAGCGTTACCACAACGGGCTTAGAAGTTGGAGACGGTTGTGGAGAGCGGGTGGAGGTCGGACCGACAGTACGGCCGTTGATGGCTTCACCTTTTAAGCTTAGCATGCAAAGCGGTTCCTTCGTCGATCTCCCGGGTGTTGCTGGTAGGCCTGGATTCGTGCTCAACGGGTCATCGAGGCTTTAGGCATTCGGGCCTTTAGAATGGTCCAAGACACGCTATTGACCGGCATCGGCCAAATCAACCTGATCAAGACACAAGGCTGGGGATGGGCTGTTATATGCAGCAAGATTGCATCTCGGGAGCTGCATCTGCATACGAATATCCCTTTCGTGCCGTGCCATTGGCTCTCAAAGTATCTAAACTCTCTTCACAGTCGTTGTTGGTGGAGGGATTTTCTAGATGAGACTCAAGAGACTCATCACTTGCTTGTGCATATCTTCACCTGATCTGTTGTAAAGCATCTGTTGGCTACAAGGATAGCTCCCTGGTTACTTTCTTCATGTTTTAAGTATAGCTTGGTACTCATCACTTGGAATTAGCTGAGCTGCTGAGCTAGAATGACTCGACTGAGCAGATCTCGTGCATCCCGTCCCCATGATGCCATTAGACTTGTTTAAGTGCTGATAATCATTGCCCGAAACGCGTCGTCGTCCCACGCGAGGGGTGTTATTCCGCAGTCGGTAAGAGAAAAATAGGATCTGTCAATGAAGGGAAGGCCCCTTCTCGTTCCAGAATTCTCACCCTTGTCTTTGTCTCAGTTGTCTTGGACACAATCCCGGCGCGTGCTGACGTGGCAAGGCCAATTTGGAGAAAAGACTCCGGAATGCATCATGTTAGTCTTGTGAGATGGCAATTTTCTCGTCAATTGGATCAACGACGTAATTTCAGATTTGCTCTAGCTCCCTTTCTAACACTCTGCCACTTAAGTTCTTCCATGAAAATTCCAACCCTTCTAGCGTCCACGTGAGCATGTTCATTTGTTAGTTTTTTCTTGCGAGATCTGGACCTGGTCCAATGAGTGCGCGGTGTGGTTTGCAGCCGGGCTTAACCGATACATGAGGGTTGCAACTTTTGATGAGCTATTCCTTTTTCAACATCGTTGAGCACGGTTTGGCCCGAAACTCAAGATTAGACTGTGAGATCGCAAAGATACCGTAGAATCTCGATAAATTTGCTATATTAGTGGGCGCCCCGGAGGGCGGCTAGGTAAGGGAACTTGCTATCCCCTTATTTAGCCGGTATTTTCCTAGATTTCTGTTCTAACTTCTATGCGCACTTTATACCTAACTAATTAATTAAAGAGATAACTTTTACTAGCTTTAATAATATAATATATATATTTTTTAGTATTATAAGTAT
>JABEXW010001107.1:0-19452 GCA_013266185.1 Fusarium sarcochroum | reverse complement strand
GTCCCTCCCTATGCCTACCATCTAGCATCGTAGTAAAGTCTACAGTTGGCAAAGACTGCGCACTTACCGCGATACGCTGCTCTGTGATAAGCTTAGCACTGGTTAAAGAGGATCTAAAAACTTTCTTTTCGCTCGCATCTTCGTTTGCTCTTACCCCCTACCGTTCTTTGAATAGTGTCATCTGTGTCATATCCGAATCCCTCAACATTAACCCTATCCACAGATTAAAAGGCACGAGTTCTTAATCCTAGTTGAACACCGCGTCGTGTTATCTTCGTGATTACCTATGATCCCTGCGTAAGGTAAGACAAAATACAATGTATAATTCTTTTGTCGGACATGCCGCTGTCTCACGCCATTCTCGTAGTTTCGGAATTTCCTTCTTATATAGTTTCTCCATGACCCCTCTCAAAGATGAGCTATAGAGTAGTTTCCATCTTTGCCGTTACTGATGGGAGTCATCGCTTCTTGGTTTGGTTTGCTATGCACATAAAGGAAATATTTCGCAAGAGCCCACCATAGACGAATTCTCAACTACGTGCATGCTGCTCCCACATCAGATGCGCCAGGAATGGACGTATATTAGAATCACGGGTTTCCCTCATCCCCAATTGCCGAAATCTTCAGGCTTGAGATGTAACCAGCCAAAGAGGGAAGGACCATTTCCACCTTCTAGTGCTCTGGAACCTTTGGCACAGGACGAGGAAATACTACCATTGCCTGTCCCGCTCTGTGTGCCTCGACTAGTATAATCTGTTGCTTTATCCCTCCATCATCGGGCGAGTTAGACATAACAAGATTCGCATGCATCTCTACCTTGCTACGTCTGCCCAGTCTATCCCAATCCTTGACTGATATTTTCAACAGTCACACTACTTGCGATATGCTATCCTCTTACCTGCTAATGGCCATCTGGGCTGTTGCGTTCCAACCTCTACTCACCGCCGCAGAGGTTAACGCCTTGCAGCTGTATCGAAGCGAGCCCTCCCAGGGTGATGTAAGCTATGCCAACATGGTCTACTTTGTTAACTGGTATGGCAATACCCCCAACCTCTTATAATGGAAACGTTGGCAAGCGGTCGGCGTTTATGGCCGGATCGGACCGACCGGGATGAGAGACTGATGTCATATTTATCATAGGGGTATCTATGAGCGGAATTTCCAACCAAAGGATCTTCCTGCTTCCAGCATAACTCACGTTCTATACGCTTTCATGAACGTGCAGAATGATGGAACTGTGTAAGTGCTCCTAGAAGACAATAGATACTGGACACTTCAATCCTAACCTTTCTCAGATTCACAGGTGATACATATGCGGATGTGGAGAAACATTATGACGGGGATAGTAAGTAATTGACACCAAACCTAACACCGACATCAACACCGGGCTCAACTTCCGCCATTGCCCGCTGTTTCTGGCATTTTCAGATGCCGTCCTGTGTGGCAAACCCCAAGCCCATCAATGGTCCCCAACTATTCCAACCTGTTTTCCCAGTACACATCACCAAAGCTCAAGTTAGATTTGCTCGGTCGCTGACGGAATTCAACCTTTCTCGCTCTAGCCTGGCTCGAAAGTGATACAGATAACGCGTATGGATGCGTCAAGCAACTCTTTCTCCTGAAAAAGGCCAACCGCCACCTCAAGATTCTGCTCTCCATTGGCGGCTGGACTTGGTCCACAAATTTCGCCTCTGCTGCAGCCAGTGCCGCCAGTCGATCTACCTTTGCCAAGTCGGCAGTGACTCTTATGAAAGATTGGGCCTTTGACGGCATCGATGTTGACTGGGAATACCCAGCTAGCGATGAGGATGCTGCCAACATGGTACTCCTCCTTCAGACAGTCCGAAACGAGCTCGATGCGTATGCTTCTGAGCACGCACCGGGCTACCACTTTCAACTTACCATCGCCGCTCCAGCGGGCTCGAGCCACTATAACATGCTACACCTCGCCGATCTCGGCCGCATAGTTGATTACGTCAATCTTATGGCTTACGACTATGCCGGATCCTGGAGTCCTGTAACGGGTCACAACGCTAATCTTTATGCAAACAGAGACCTTCCCCAGTCGACTCCATTCAATACTGACGATGCAGTCAATGCTTACCTCAATGCTGGCGTGCCCGGCCATAAGCTCATCCTCGGCATGCCTGTATACGGAAGATCATTTCTCGGTGCATCTGGCATTGGGCAACCTCACGCTGGCGTGGGACTTCCCAATAAGGCGCTAGGTAGTTGGGAGGCTGGTGTCTGGGACTACAAATCTTTAACCAAACAAGGTCTCGATATCGTGTACGACGAGAAGGCACAGGCATATTATGGAAGGCACCAATCAGGCGGTGGCATATGCTCGTATGATACTCCTGAGGCTGTTCAGAAAAAGGTCTCCTACTTGAAGCAGCGAGGTCTAGGAGGAGTGATGTTCTGGGAGGCATCAGGAGACGAGAAAGGAAAGGAGTCGCTGGTAGACACTAGTTCCAAATCGTTGGGAAGTCTCGACCAGAAAGAAAACTTGCTTGTTTATCCTGACTCGAGATACAGAAACATTGCCTCCGGCATGGATGTGGTGCCGTAATCATCGCAGCTGATCGGCCTCTATAACGATGTAGAGGACTTCAATTCAAATTTTTTATATGTCACCCTATGCTTGACCGCGAAGCCTGAGTCATCATATCATTAGTTATTCAAAGGAATCCATTTCTATTTCTGATTCGTGCGTTGAGAGGTCTGGTTATGAAATTGGCATGATCCATGGCTTCCGGCCCATCATCACCCGTTTTCCTTCAGAAACCGGCTTTAAATTCAGTTCTATCTTGCTGATTCAACTACTTGATGGGCTTGCCACGGACCTGGAAGCCGCAAAGACTCTACTTTAAGTTATGGCTTTGTTATTCATCCTCTTTCCCAGGGCATGCTGAGCACATCTAGCTTTACGAAGCCAGAGTGCCTACCAAATTCGCCAAGCAATTTGACAACATTACCTTCACAAACTCAAGTCGCGTTGAGACTCCTAGAGCTTTGAAATGAAAGATAGAACAGCACTTTGCTTATACATTACTTTTTTTTCTTTCTCATTATCTTCAGTTGAAAAAGTTCGTCTTTTTCTTGATCGGTTTCTCTTTTTTGTTTATTCTTATGTTTTGGTAAGCGAAGGATGTATATTCGGCCAGCCGGTCGTTTAACCGGAATCAATGTATCCCAGCCTAGGGCCTTGAGGGTGCTTTCATAGGTATTATCATTTATGGATGTTATTGATACAAATCACCCCCAGCTTTTCGCCACATTTTCCCTCGTCCTCGAAACGGCCAGTAAGGATGGCTTGATGGGAATGATTCATTCACGTCTCTTATACCTGCGCTATAGCACTGTTTCCAGCCACGCTACTATCTGCTCATTGATCTTAGCGGGTGATTCCCACAACGCCCAATGAGATGCATCCACCTCTCTGCGTGTCAGATTTTCGAAATATTGATCCATACCCTCTGACATGCTCGGTGGAAGGACATCATCCTGAGTAGCGGCCAAGAATAATGCGGGCATCGAGAGTTTGAGGGGTTTTAGCAAGAGCCGTAGCTCGTCGAGATAATTGTGTGCCCGTACGCGATACCAGGCGAGGGGTCCTTCTAGTTTGGCTTTTCCCTCCATAGAATATCTAGACGTGTAGTAGTCCAGCTCGACGTCCGATAGTAATTGGGATTGGTTCAGTTTGGATAGATTGTGAAACAAAATTCCTTCTGATGCATTGAAGCCAAGTTCTTTCTCTGGACCTTTCCCGCCAAACATGGCATTCAAAAATTGTCGGACCTTTGTTTCATCCGTTATCTCGTTATCGATGAGCGCGCCTTGGAATTGCAGCTGATACCTCAAGCTCCCCATACCCTCCCTTCGAGTGAAGTCATCCAGCGAACGATAAATACTTGATGGCGGGATGAACGGGGTACAGATGCTAAAAATACCCTGAACCAGGTCAGGAAACCACAAAGCCATGCGCCAAACCACCGCGCCGCCCAAGTCATGCCCACCAAGAACGATTTTCTTGTCTTTGGCGACAAGATTTGCTAGGTCTCTGATATCCTCGGCGATGCTTCTCAAAGCATACAGGGTAGGCTGACGTGGTGCGCAAGTAAGGCCGAAACCGAGCATGTCTGGAGCAATGATTTGATATCCTCGAGATTGTAGACAAGGGATCTGATACCGCCAGCCGAAGGCTAAGTCGGGAAATCCATGCAGAAGGAAGATTGTCGCAAGCGGTTCGTTGTCCGGGTCAGCTTTCATGTAATGGTAGGTTTTGTGGCGAATTGATGCTGTGTGCCATGCCACTCTAGAATCCTCGACCGCAAGCTTCTCAACCATGTTTTCAAGTTGGGTGTTCGAAATGGCTGGATAAATCCGTAAAGAAAGAGTTACAAATGTAAGCTATGACATTGGCATCCAGCAAGCTCAAGTTATAACGCAATTCTGCAGAAACAGCTTTGCGTCAGTACCGTCACTAGTAAACCCTCAATTTCATGTCTTATAAGGTTTAAGTCTACTCCTATGGAGAACAAACATGAGGCAAGTCACGAAAGCGGAAAGGTAAAATCGACGGAGAGTTATTTTCGGCCGTAGCGAGCCAGAAGGTTATCAGAGGTCGTGTTTGGACTTGGTTCACACTTATATTGTCACCATTAAAAGCTGGAGTGTGTACTTGAAGCTTAAGCCACCTGTTCTGGCTTTGAGGTAAGAGATCGATCCTGCGCCATTCGACGGCCACTTCTGCCTTGTATTCCAATGATGTTCTTAGCCTAAATCTAGACATCACACTGATATAATATAATATGATACATTTTAGAACGCGCTGAGGCCTGTTTTGGCCAAAAGGTTATCAGTCGCTAAACTCACATGCATTGCCTTATAGCCGTTCTCCACAACTCAGGTCCGTGCTTTCGCAACGCGTTATTCAAGCTCTATCTACATTTTCTGGATCCCATAATAGACCTTGTTATGCATCAACAGAAATGAAACTAATCTCCTGATCAATGCAATGTGGTGCGGGTCCAGCGTCAGGAATCCATCATTAGAACTTTGACAAACGAATCCAAAACTGAACTAAGCACGGTGTAAGTCTCGCATGCTATGCACAAACCTACTATTCTCAGGATCTGGGGCAAGAAACGTACAGTTGGAACTCTCTGAAGGTGTGTATTGCAGAGCCTTTACTCGCTGGCTGGTTTATAGATCATAAATAGCCAGATCTGCTGCCTTGATCATATTGAGTTTTGACCTTGGAAGGGGTTATTTTTATTGTTGATATCATTGAGAGATTTGGAAATCCTGGGCTTGATAAAGTTGAAGGTTAAAGCAAGAAAGCAAAATAAAAACAAATAGCCAGATGACCAGAGTGCAAGCTGCCGCCAACGTGGATATTTCCGATACACGACCTGTTCTATCACTTCTCTAAGCCTCTTCACTTTGCTGATAACATGCATCCTAACAAAAGTTTCTGCGCGCCTATCTACTTAGAACCTCCAGATATGGTAAACGCGGCTTTATGGGCTTTAGAAGATTTCGAGGCACCAGAGGACTCCAAACTGCGTCAGTGGATTGACGCTTCTACAATCTTTTTGAACGAGGACGGTTATTTCTCACTCGAAATGATTGACAAGAGATCCTTTAGAGGGCGTACGCTGGAAGTGTCGCAAAGAGTATCTCTATTCTTGGCAAATTTCTTTTCCTCACCAAAACCTGAAGCCTCAGAAGAAGAAGAACAGAGACTGCATCATGCTCGGCGTAGACTGCTGGTGTCACTTCTTGCCCATGCCTGGCTGTGGGGAAGGCCGAAAGTACTGGATAACAAGGGCAACCCGGTGGCCTTTGAAGACAGGAGAGTACTTGCACCTAAAGATATCCTCAAGTTTCTCAGCGATACCCGAGTTCATACAACGAACTGTCGCTGTAAAAATGTTCGAGACTTCTTGGAAAAATTACAAGACGTGTCTCTACATGAGGATACATCTAAGTGGAACATGATGGGCGTTGTTGCATGTCTAAGGTGGGATAAATCACATGACCTATATGAGGAGGGTCCATGGTGCTCTTGCCGTCTTAAGAAGGAACTCTTCCCGCCCCCGCCATCTTACCATGAAGTTTGCCTGACCAAGAATTAAAGCCTCAGTGTGGCATACCCATTTCGAGCCTGGCTCCATCGCGAAACTACTGTAACAAATGGCTGATAAATTCTTTGGAAGTTCAACTTAAATCATTTCTATCTTGATGTCCGGTTTTGGCTAGAGTCTATATCTGTGATTAAGAATACCGATGTAGATGGGTTCAAAGTATCGAGGTCCTGAATAATAATATCTAAAGCTTTCAAGACCAAGCCGATTGTCTGCCCGGCCAGAGGTTTCCACTGCGCGGTGGTGCATGTTGCTGAGGCTGGATAAGTCCAAGGAACAGCAATCAGCGTCCAAATGGACCAAGGTACCTTAGCTGTAGGGTAATGGATGCACATAGTGTGCAGTAATATTGTGTGTCATCTCATCTTAGTAACTCGGATTGTTTGATGAGTTTTGTAAGTGTCAAATGAACTTGCAAGTCATATTTGGATCAAATAGCTTCTTGGTAGGGTAACTACAGACCGGAAAGAACTTATGCAAAGCTACTTGACATAATCATTGTTATCACATCAAACAAACGCCTTCGTATTTGATATATTTCTTATCCGCCGCAAAATTCGGCAGCCTCGAAAGGCGCGATATCAATTTGACTGATTATTGCTTCTTTCCTGACACAATGAGGTACGTGCATATGATTCTCGAATACTTCCGTATGGAACTATCTGTACTAAAACTGTCTAGAGAACTACTGTGTAGATTGAGAATCTCTTCCGCTGAGTCCGTGTTTTACCTAAAAGGGCTTTTTTTAGCGTCTTCCTGTTTGAGAACGAGGCACACGGTGGAGAGGAAGCTGACCAAGGACAATCTCTTGTTTACTTGAGCCAATATAAGATCATCATGAGTCTTGCGGTATTCGGCCACCGTGTTTGTCGATATGCAAAAGAAAGGAGAATACGTGGATATTCAGGTTGCTAGATACGGACTTTCCCCGACCGAAATCTGCCAGATGGCCAGCCTTGAAACATAAAGAGATGCAATCCATTTTGGATTCGACTCATCTCAGGACAATCTCAAAAACCTGCCAGCCTCTTCTAGGACGAGTGACTTTCTGGTGTACCTATATACCAAATCATGGATCGCACGGGCCTGACGTCGATTGAGAAGCAGACACTAAAAGAACACGCTGATAGGATGATGGACAAATGGGTCGCTCTCAGGGAGAATCTGAAGGTATGTACAGTTCCAGGCAATGTTGGAGTACTGTGCAGTATATGTATCGAAACTTCAAGGCAACTCACATCCGTATCTTTTCAGGAAGCCGATAGTTCGACTGTATCTAGGTTTTGCTTATATCTTCAGATTTTGGCCCTAAGTCTATATCCTGACTATACTGCGGAAGAAGCTAGAGAGCTATTGGCACGAGATGAGACTTCCATGCTGCGAACATTCTTCGAGAAAGACGATGGGCCGGATCCGGAATCAATCGACCCCGCGCAAGCTGACCACATAGTAGCACTTGCGCATGGCCTGTTGGAAGCGTCAGGAGGCAAAAAAAGTGCTTTCTGGGATCAGTTCGACAACCGGTACTCGGCTTTCAAGAATCAGAGCATATGTGGTTTCATGGTTGATGCCACGAGCATGGACTCGCCCAAAGAGGCCCATGCTGAACAACTTTACCATGCGATATTGAAATCCAAGCTACTTCCGGAAAATAAAACCTTCAGCTTTACCATGTTTTTGGACATTATTCAGAAGTGTCAAGATGTCATCGACCCAGGCGGTCATTGTGGAGCTTTCAGGGCATAGGACTGTGTGGAAACGCCATGAGTGTACATTAAAGACTTGATCCGAAATTCTACACCAAGCGAAGCGCAGCCAGAAATGGAGTCTATGAGAAGCCAGGCCCGTAGCATCATTCATACAGATGGAAATAAAGCTAGGGAAGTACAATGCTTTACTGCTAGGATGAACTTGAAAAGCACTTGAGATGAGTGCCTTGTATATGCATACAAATAACCCCAAGGAGCCATTTAAGAACTACCAATCAACACACAAATTCGCTCGCGGTTTTACAGTACTGTCATTTTTCTTTACACGAAAATCAGCGTGCTCTTGAACGGCCCACAACTTATTATACTTTATTTTCCATGATACGACTCCCTGGCACTCTTAGTCAAGATAGCCATTTCATGTCGCTGCAATGGTTATCTCGTTCAGCTTCTCCATCATCTTTGTTTGCACATGCATGTCAAAGCTAGTTCACCTACTTACATACGTGGGAACTGTCCCACATGCTGCTTTCATACTTTTCCTACCGTCGGTTCTGATACGCGATTTAGTAGTTATATGTCTATCACGACTATTTCTGTCCCGCAAGAGGAGCGCCATCACTTACATTAGCCGTCTATTAGGCTGTGTTTTCTCGTACGTGGTAAATTATTACGATTTACACTGAATAGATTCTAATGAACGCCTAGACTCCTCCTCCTGGGAGCAACAGCTTTGCACACAGCATTTTATCACGAAACTGGCGCCGAAGTTACGTGGACAAACGCACAGAGATATGTTCGAGACAAAGATGGTATCAAACTCTTGCTGAGCGGATCTAGTTCTGCTTTCGTCTGTACTTTTTTCATTTTAGGTCTCTCGTGGTTTTCCCGAGAGTATCTGTACCAGCATGCGGGCCGGTCTCTGAACGTGATTATGGCACTGTTGCTACGAGGTGACTATTCACCACCCCACCTCTTTCTCCGCCCCAAATGTTGACGTATAGTCTTGAAAGTACTGGAAATATGGAATTTATGCGAACGCCGCCGTGGTTGTCACGGTGTCGGAGACCCAGGTGACTATCAGAGCTTCACCAATTCCCAAACCGGTAACAACCACGGGAAGGTCGACCTTGACTTACCGCCCCAGACCGATACAAGAAGCTCACACAAATACTCTAAATTTCTGGCCCTGGTTGTATTTCTCTACTTAGCCCTGACAGCCAGTATCCGCCCGTTGTCACCATATTCCGAAATGTCGGCGAGCCTGCCCATAACGATGCTGCAGATGATCAGCTCGAGCAATGACAGTCCGGCCAACCGTTATCATTCTAGCAGCAATCCATGGCCCCTTCCGCATCTCATCCAGAGGACAGATTGGGAAAAGCCTAAAGGGTACTTCAAAGGCTGGGCGCCGGGCGACGACAGCATCTTGGCCCAGATATATCAAGACCGTATCCCGACTTGGTTACCTGATACGCCTCCTGCTGGATTTTGCAAATGGAAGTTGCCAAATCGTTCGAACCCAGTGGACGGAGAGGTGGGGGATGGTAGTGACAATGACCGTGTCTACCACACAACCAAGGTCGATGGCATGTTCTACAACCCAGTGAGCGACCCACTAAGGATTACCAATCAGGACAAAGAGATTTTAGGTATCCTTAATGATGTCTTGAGGAATGGTACAGTCAAGATCAAGCACGTTGCTCTGGTCATGCTGGAAAGTACTCGGGAGGAGCTCTTTCCCCTTCAACAAGGGTCCGACATTCACAACATTATCCTCAAGTCTCACGGCAGACGAAAGAATAACGACGATGTGAACGCCATTTTATCCCGATTGACACCGGTGGCGGAAAAGGTCACTGGAAAATCTGGCGGCTGGAAGAAATCGGATGGTTCGAATTTGGCCGAGGCGTCAACGCCAGAATGGAATGACACAACGCAGAATGGTTTTGGTGGTATCAACGTCGTAGGTGGTTTCACCGCCGCTTCTCTTTCGCTCAAGAGCTTGGCTGCGACTCACTGTGGAGTCTGGCCTATGCCTGTGGACGGCTTTGAAGAGTCGGAGGCGCAGAGCTACCAACCATGCATCCCGCAAATCCTACACCTCTTCAATCAGCTGAAGGAGGGCGAGTCGGCTTCAAACGAGTTTCTGGAGCAGAAATGGGTCACAGCTTTCTTTCAATCTATAACAGAAAAATATGATCGCCAGGACGTGTTCAACAACGAAATGGGCTTCGACGAGATCGTTGCTAAGGATGTCTTGGAACAAAGCGCCAAGACACGGTCCGATTTGGAAGAAATCAACTATTTTGGATACCCTGAAACAACTTTGAAGACGCACGTCCGAGAACTTATTAAAAAAGTGCAAAGAGAGAAGAAGAGAATGTTCTTTTCCCACTTCACTAGCACAACCCATCATCCTTGGGGACTGCCAAAAGACTTTGAAAAGACCGAGTATGTGAATACACAAGGAAAGATGGGATGGCATAGGGATTTCAACATGTACTTGAACACGGTGCGGTTCGCGGATGCATGGCTCGGCGAACTCCTGCAGTTATTCGAAGACCATGGTATCGCTAACGAAACTCTTGTGGTTCTTGTCGGAGACCATGGGCAGGCGTTCAGAGAGGACATCTCCACCAGGACCGGAACCTACAAAAATGGTCATGTCAGCAATTTTCGTATCCCTATTACGTTCCGACATCCTCACATTCCCCGCGTGCAATATGAAGCCAATGCAACTTCCATTTCCATCCTTCCAACAATATTGGACTTGCTCATCAACACCGGCTCGCTTAACCGTAAGGACACAGTCATAGCGTCTGATCTCATTCACGATTATGAAGGACAGTCACTCATACGGCCATACAAAATAGCTCATAAGGGCCGTCGCGCATGGAACTTTGGCGTCGTCAATGGCGGCGCGAGTATGTTGTCAGTGACGTCTGCAGACGCCCCCTGGAGGCTTGTCATACCCCTTGACCGCGCATCTCAGTGGAGATTCACCGACTTGACGAACGACCCGCTCGAGCTTGAACCCCTTGAGAAATGGTCAATGGAACGATTAGTTGTTGACGCAAGATCTCTTTATGGTGAGGAAGCGTCGCGGTGGATTGTAGAGGCTGATGCTGTAGCTCAGTGGTGGGCCTGGGAACATAAAAGACTGTGGGGGCACAAGACTGCGAAATAGGGTAGAGACAATGATGTAATATTATCAATCCTTGGGTCTAACTCTTGTAGCTCACTGCCACCTTCTGCTGGTCGAGTACAGACTCTTACATCTTGGGTGGTGGTCAAAGTTGCGAAGAATGTTTCAAGCTTTTGGTTGTCGAATGTACCAATAATATTCTGGGGAAGCCATTCTCATGTGGACTCTGCCTGACAGTTTAGTGTATCACCTGAGAGCATTCCCTGCTAGATACACAAGCATTAGAATAGTAAAGATCGAATTGAGAACCAACCGGCCGACTGAACTGTCTGATTGACAACTGGTTGGTTCCGTGGCCAAAGGGTTAGGGGGGCACAAGGGGGAAAAAGAAAGAAAAAGAAACAGTATTATCATCCGTTGATGTCATTTTTTCCAGTGTGACTAACTGTTAAAGACTAATAAGTAAATGTGATGGACCACCCGTCTCTACCGTTAATGTTGCATGATCATTAATAGTCTAAGGACTCGCAACCTTGATTTGCCTAGAACACGACAACCATGCGCTCCCTCACTGGACCACTTTTCATTCTCTCCACCACATCTGGGACGTCCTCTAAGCTTATAGCCTTGTAAAAAGCTTTTACGCCATGCTTTGCGCTGAACTTGAAGCACTTTTTCAAATCTCGTGTTGTCCCGTTAGAGGCCCCTTTGATGATAAGCCGTCGGAAGCTAATGTCAATGGGATTAATTTTAAGCTCGTCGGCAATCCCCACCACCATGAGTATGCCGTTGAATTTGATTAAGCACTGCATATCGGTATACGATTGGCTCGATGAGGTAAAGTTCACCGCAGCATCCACACCACCTCCGGTTTTTTTGAGAAATACCTCGACGCGGTCCATCGAAAGATCGCATGGTTTAAAGGTGTAATCAGCTCCAGCGCGTTTTGCGTCGTCGAGTTGGTCCTTGTCAACATCCACAGCGACAACCTTGAAGCTCATCGCTTTGGCATACTGTATCGCCATCTTACCCACGCCTCCTGCTCCAATCACGGCGAGCCACTTTCCCGGTTGCGGCTTACATCCCTTGACAGCGTTATAGGCAGTAACGCCCGCGCAACAGAGTGGAGCCGAAGTGGCGACATCGAGGCCTGGGGGCAACCTAGCCGCGCTTCTGGCGTCAACGACAATATACTCCTGAAGGTACCCGTTGCAATTAAATCCCTGGGCTTTCAAGCCCTTGGGGCACCCGTAACTTGAACTAAGATTGGCTTTAGCCTGTCTGAATATTCCTGACGGTGTTCGACGGTTTGAACGTGAGAGCACTTACTATGTCTTACAATGAGCACATTCAAAGCATCCGCTAGAGGCAAGAAAGCCAACAGCGTCCCCTGTCGAAAAGCTCTCTACAGCACCGCCGACCTTGATAATGATGCCAGTCGCCTCGTGTCCCATCGTCACGGGGTGTTCCAGAGCCTTGGTCAAGAAGAAGTCAGGATCGAACAGCAGACGGTCGGAACTACAGAGTGATGAGCCAAGGACTTTTACCAAGATCTCATTCTCCGTTGGTTCTGGTATTTCGATGTCTGTTAGCTGCACCCGTCGAGTCTTGGGATCGAATCTGTGTGTTGTGTTATCAGTAAACACCATACCCATGTGAACCTTAGGCACGTACTGTTGGGCCTTCATTGTGGTTTGAGGAGAGCCCAGAGAAACTCTATCTGGCTGATTGGCATTCATTGCGATGGAAGCTGATCATCTAGAACAATCAGGATGCTTGTTGACGCCAAGATACACCAGCCTTGTGAATCCAATTGAAGCAATTCGACAGGTGATGGGCCAAAACACTGTGATGCATCGAACTTGCGAGTTTGAACCGGACGGCAGGCAGGCATGCTTAAGAAGAACTAGTCTGAAAAACATGAAGCGTCTTTGAATGCCAGAAGGTATTTGGCATCCGCTTTTGGCCAAAACTAGGTCCACCTTTCTTGTCGTATTGGTCCATTATCATTCTCTTCCGCGGATACTTGGAAATGACTGCTGAGCAAAGCAAGTTTAGATGACTAACTGACATCCGGCTATTTTCCATGCTTCTAGGTGCGCTCGAAAATCCCATCAGGAGCGGAATGAGCAAAATGTTCTTAGTTGGAATAAAGAGGCTTGCAAAACGGTGAATGCTGCCGTTTGCCTCTAGATCTGTCTCTCTACTGGTCGGGTTCTGAATCGAGGCAATGGGATAAAGATTGGATCATAAAGCCAACGTAGCGTTAGGAACAGTGAATCATGCAGGGACACGATGTTGGACACACTGATATTTTTACTTTTAGTGATGTCAATCATTACGAGAATGAGAGTTTGATTGATGGTCTAACCTATTGTAATGTATAACTCCTTGTCATATCCGTCGATTTATGTAACATTTACCGTGATTCTACATCGTCAAGGCCACGAGCTATACTACAACTCACCAAACATACTTTGCTCGTGAGCCAATAAAGCGAATTTATCATTTTTTGACGGGATTAACTCTCATACGACAGGTAGGATTGATGGTTATTTCGAGCTCAAATATATTCTCTTATACTAACGACTAAACCATAACGTTATCAGTTCTGGCAATACTTCCAAAGAATCTTCTGGAAGTCTTTAGAGGCCTGGTTGCAGAGGTAACATCTCTGCGCCGATAGCGGTAGGAAAGACATAAACTCAGCTGTGGCAACTGTTGGAAATAGCATGGACGGATGATACTCGATATTACCTTGAACTCTCGTGATGATATCGCTGACTGCGCGGTGCACCTGGCTTTCTAAATGACTCGTCGCGTGTGATCGAAACTCTTCAGGTATGGCAGTGATACCGAGAGCAACGTTAATTCGGTCATTTATCGCATTCATCGTGTCCCGGACTTTCTCCCATGATGCAGCTGACAAGATCTTAGCATAGTTTATTCTTGTTTTTTGTTCGATGTTTTCTAGTAACTTGACAAGGTCTTCACACTCGCTAGGCATTATCAGCTAAATAGTTAAGTGATCAAGGCGCACACTGTCGTGGTATTGAGGCCTAGTTTGAAAGGGAAGTATCGAAAGTAAATATGTAGACATACATAATTATGCTCAGTTTCTAAATAAATAAAAAAAGAAATTATGAAAAAAATTGACTTTCAGCATTCAAGTTGTCCGATCTCAAGCATCTGTTCGATGCCTAAAGCGTCCTGCGTTGTGGTCTATGTAGCTAGTCCATTTGACCTGTGGTTTAGTAGTGTTTCAGCTGTTAATCCATTTCGAGAAACGCCAATTAGTTGGCTGAAGACGCAGGATCGAGAGCCATGTTTTGATTGATAACAAGGCAGTGGTGATCCCAACCTTATTTAAGAATGTAGACTGGAAATACACCGGAATTCCATCCTTGAACCAATCAGCATCTCGATATTCTGAGCCCGAGTTTTCCCTCTCCTGATCCAAGAGACTGTAGCCCACATCACAGGGAACATCTATCTGGTTAGGAAACGGACAGATTGCCACTTCCGACCATATTATACTTTTATCCTGTGTGTTTAGTTGCCTGTCTGCACATCTCCGCACAATGCTAGAATACCTTAATCTGTAATGACCCGCACATTGTCCATGCCTTCGAACATCGATCTTCAGATCAGTAACAAGAGTGGATCCTGGCGGCGGATAGCATAAAATTACGCCAAGTGGGGGTAGCTAACCCTGCCGTTCGAGCTTAGTTGGGTCAATGAAAACTCTCCCAGGAATTGCTCTCGATGTGCGTGCACGGACTTACTGTCGGGTTGCCGCGCCCAACACCCCCTAAACTTGGTGTCAGGATGACTCGCAACAGGGTATAAATCAGCATGTTCTCCCTTCTTTCATTTAACAACGCGCTCCGTCAGATTCTCTCTTACCTAGATACCGTAGGTCTAAGACGCGATCCATTGTCGCACAAAGCTCACTAAACAATAAGTCACAGGTGAGTTGCAGCACAGTACGTCACAGATCCGGCTCAGCAAACGTCTTACGCTACCTGGAAAATCTGACTAGCGTAAAGTATTTGATCAAAATGGCGATCACTAGAAGCTCTAGTATTCATTCGCCTACATTCCCTACAGAAGACGCCAAGTCTGGCTATGTTCACCATAAGCCGTTGGCAAGTTCGTTCACCTCTGTCTCGACCCGGTCACCACGACATCGTCGTCGACAACAACAACAACAACAACAACAACCATACCGTTACAAATTTCGCCACTCAGGATGCAGGAGCTCCGGGCAGAAATCAAAATCCCCTTTGCAGAGCGCTAGATCTACTCCATTGCCCAAGGAGCCACGGGTCAGCCCAACGCATCCAATGAAAGATCCAAAGTCAGACAATGCCAAAAACCTACGTTGTGCAGATGAGGCTATTGATGCATGGGAAACTTTAGATGCCCTCGCGAGAGAATCGTCGGACAAAATCAGGCGCAAGGCTGCCCTGGCGTTCGCAGCCACCCAGACGTTCAACTACTTTATGCAGCATTTCGGAAATGCGACTTCAGATGATACACCAAAGCTTCACAAACATGAAATTATTCAGCGACTTAATGTGATTCTACTTAGTAGAGCTAGGAGCCAAGAATTACAGGAATACTCGTTGATATGGTGATTAACTAACGTTGAGCACCAAATTATTGAGTCCGATGGCCTTGGGGGCATGTGGTGAAATACGATTCTTGTGCTGTCAGACTCGTCGATGACAGGTGAAGACACGAAGATGGGAAATACCGGAGATTTCAACGTTTTTGACTTAGAGCGGAAGAATCACAGACCCTCCACGCCGCAATTTTCAGAATGTGGTCCTATACCAACGGCGATTAATAGCCTATAGCTACGAATTCACAAAAGTCCTTTCTTTCCCGCAAGTTTATACAAGTATACGTCCATCCATCACGATATTTGGATCTTTGGCAGATCAACTTAGATATAGATCAGGCGGAACCTGTTTTGTATTCCAGTTCGAATACGAATCAATCCTCTCGTTGCTATGCGTATTATCTTCGTATTAGTTGTTCTGCTAAGAAAGTGCTTAGCAAATTCATTTAGCGCTGTTCCATCCGCTCACAAACATTCAGCCACACCAGAAGGGTTCACCAAGGTCCACCCAGGAGGTCTCGAGGACGTTGAAGTCACCACTGGCAATCTGCTCTCGGAAGCCCTGTCAAAGGGTGCGAGTCGTGTTTTATCAGATCGTGATTCAGACTCGCGCCCGTTACCGATAAGACTGGTTAATAATCTGAACGAGGACAACGTAAAAGCCTATATTACCGGCTTAGACTCCAGCGGCAAGGTCTTTTTTATCCTTGACCATGGTGATCATATCTATCCCGACGCTCGATCGTCTCGCGTTCCTCTCAAGATCGCAAAGAATGTTGCCATATCTCTACCATCGAAGGGTGGTTCGCTGAGCATCACACTTCCCTCCTTTATTCGTTCTGGCCGCATTTACTTTTCAGATGATGACCTGCAGTTTTTCGTCGTTGATATCGGTGATGGCAACAGCTTAGTTCAACCTTCGGTCACGAACATGCGAGATCCCAACGCCAACGTGAGTTGGGGCTTCGTAGAATTTACTTACATCAAGAACCTTCTCTATGCCAACATCAGCTATGTTGACTTTGTGGGGATAGTGCTTGGTATGAAGCTTGTTACAAAAGACGGGAAAATTCAAACGACAGCAGGGCTTGAAGCAGAGGCTGTTGTGAAGATCTGTGATGATCTGGTGAAGCAGAGAAAAATAGACAACTTTGAATGGACTTCGCTATGCATTGCAGATACTACTGGAAAGCCGATCCGAGTGTTATCTCCCGGTAACCAGTATGATATAAATCCCGGGGTATTTGCAGGGTATTGGAGAACCTTCGTCGACAAGGTTTGGGAGAGTTACACGACTCGGGACCTCGTCATAGATACACAATCTAAAGTGGGCATGGTCAAATGCAGGGTCATCGGTCAGGAGCTAAAATGTGACGGGCATGAGCGTGGACTTCCTAAACCTGACGACAAAGACATCTGGGGCTGCAATAGTGGACCATTCGCTATCTCAGAGAATGCCAGTCTAGTTCATACTACTATCGTTCCACGTATCTGTGCCGGTCTTGTACGATCCACTTTGTTACTCGATGGCGGATCTATACAGCCAAGTTTGGGCAAGACATCGTACTATACCGTCAATCCTACCAACCATTATAGCCGAATAATTCATTCATATGAGGTTGACGGTAGAGGTTATGCATTCTCTTACGACGACGTCAATCCACATAATGATGAGGACGCATCCGGCGTGGTGAGTTCCAGCGATGTTCATCTGCTGACCATTCACGTTGGGGGTCCACTCTCACCATCCACACTACAATAGATAAGGCCGGTATACGTTCCCCCCTCCCCCCCCTTATGACACATGGTTACACTCTCAGACTTATAGAAGCTAGCCTGGCGTTGCATTTAGACTCATGATCTTTATCACTCTTCGTCAAATCCGAAACAATTGGCTGGATCAGTTTCTAATGCTAATGGGAACAGACAGGCGCGGTGCAATCAAGCTGGTGAGGGGTCTTGGATGACCGCATGCCGCTAATCCAAACATGATAAAAGAATCATATACACGACTCCCTGTTTTTTGGGTTTCTCGATTTTTCAAACCCCCGGCGCATGCGTGATACAGAGAAAGCCAGGTTTTGTGCTGCTAAACGCTGAAACCGGAGATAGGTGACATACATCACGAACTCCTAATTTGTTCTAAAGAGGACTTGAAAAAAGGCCTCTGCCTACGGTTGTTTCGTTACGTAACCTAATTTAGAATTATCATTTCTCTTAAGCTTGTTTGTGATTTTTATTGACTTGGTGTCTGAAATTGCACTTCAAGAAATAACCTCTAGTGGCTAACTCGCTTCTCATACACGTTGATTCCCGAGGGGGAAAAGTCGCTTGGGTCAGGAACGAGTAAAATAGCAGTGGAGCGAGGCTAACCGTGAATACTAAAACCAACTAATGACGTACATCGTGACCATTGGCACATCCTCCGGACCGAATGTACCAAATCAAACAACTATCGCATTTCCATATCAAATGCTGATGGATTAAGCCTCTCAATAGCTACTTGTAGGTATTGTTACTGGTCAGAATCCTTTCCCCAATGGTCCAGGCCTTACTGAAAAGTACATTGACATGCTACTGCTTGATCAGTATTATGTTATGAGCTGTCTGATATATAATGAACATGGGTTTCAAGACTGCCTTTATGCCTGAAGAGTGGCAAAGAGCACGCCGACTTGTGGGCACGGCAATCAGCACTCCCTTTGTCGGCAAAGATGAGAAAGATGAAAAAGGTTGCTTCTTTTGTTTTCCGGACCCATGTTGCCGTACTCCCGGATCGTTTCGTCTCAGGTTTCGCTTAACTAGAATCGGCCCAGCTTGTGCAAAAGAAGTACTGCGTTTTCTGGAGCTTACTAAGGATGATAGCGAGAGCTTCACTGTTATCTAGAAAAAGATTTCCCAGGAATAAGGGATAGTTCGAGTCTAGTAAGAAGGTTGAGGGAGCAAGGATGCAATATTCCCATCAGGAAGTGCAACACACTGATGGCTGAAAGAAGTATCGAAGTTGAGATCGACGACGCTAGCTAAATACAGAAACATCAGCTTTTGGCCCAGGCATAGAATTACAGCGGACACTCTATTATGTACTGTCCTTTTCTTCTTTGAAATCAGCGCTATTTCCATTTCCGATATACTTCTAAACGGCCAATTTCAGGGATAAACGTAGGTCTCATCAAACATCCATAATCGACATGACCTGAGCAGCTACATATAGCGCCGGAGTGCCTTGAAAATCTACTACCTGGGTCTGTATATCAACGAGCCTAAATCACGCACTGTACGGCTCGACATGTCAAGTCACGCTCAGAGAAAAAGAGGCAACTGGTGTAAAGAGGAAGAAAGAACAATTATTAAACTCCGAAAAAAAGGCTACAAATGGGAACATATCTCATCTCAACTTCCTGGTAGAACCAAGGTCGCGTGTTCTCGGCATTATGAGCAGTACTTAACTGGAAAGACGACCCGGTCAAAGTTTTATAGGATGTATCTGTTAAACCTGCATTTGAAACTTAAACCGATATCAACAAGGCGCCAAAAGAGAGAGGAACTTCCAAGTATTCGACAGATGTTAGGACAAGAGACTGATTGAGGGAGGACTAAGCTTAGGCCAATGCAAATGTAGCTAGCTCCCTGATCAGGAGCGAACAGCACTAGGTTCGAGTGATTGTAGCGAGCGGTAGAGTGGTCAAATGCAGGCAGGTTGTCTAGAATTTGAGATCGGGGCGATCCATCTTGTAGATAAAATGGGAGCATATGACAAATGATATGAGCGATACGAGATTCTCCATCTATTCGCCAGAAACAAAAATAGAAATA